>PVKW010024045.1:0-32398 GCA_004027895.1 Orientallactaga bullata | reverse complement strand
TTAAAAAAAATTTTTAAAAGATGGCTATGGTCAGGGACATGGGTATAGTTTTGAGATTAAAAAGGTGAAAATCTTTAATGAAGTAGGGGACATTAATTACTTTAAAGATTCCCAACTTCCCACATGTCCACTGCGACTAGCCCTTGTTTGTTGAAGTGAGCACATGTGTGCCTTTACTCCCTGAGTTTTCATCTTTCATCTGAGGACTTCACCATAGCTCATTCATTACTATCCTTACAATGTCTGAGTTTATTCCTGACATTGCTCCTTATACTTTCTACTGCTACATGCTTCCTCCCTGCCCTAGTAGGATTCTTTAGAGGAACACAGCCGATAGAATGAATATGCCTGCCTCTTACAAACGGGATTCATTAGATCCGCTTTCATAATACACAGTGGGTGTTCCAACAATGGCTGTTTACATGCAGGAGAGACTCAAGACTGGAAACGTAGCTGCTGCTAAGTCCTTGAGGCTGGAGGCCTCATCAGTCCCAGTTTATGACCAAAGGCATGAAGGATTCCTGGAGAGTTGCTGGTCTTCAGTGCATATTGTGAGACTGAAGAAGCCGGGTTGTGATGGCCTTGGCATTGGAACATGGCAGTAGTGATGGAATAGACGTGCGGCAAGAAGGGGAGGGGGTGGGGCTGAGGAGATGACTCAGTGTTTAAGGCACTTGACTGCAAGGCTTAAGGACTCAGGTTTGATTCCCCAGTACTCATGTAAAGCCAGATTTGTAAGGTGGCACATGTGTCTGGAATTTGTTTGCAGTGGCTAGAGGTCTGGCATGCCCATTCTCTTTCTCTCTCTCAAATAAAGAAATAAAATAATTTTTAAAAGAGAATAGAAGGGGGCTGGAGAGATGGCTTAGAGGTTAAGGTGCATGCCTGTGAAGCCTAAGGACCCAGATTTGATTCTATAGGTCCCACGTAAGCCAAGTACACATGGTGGCACATACATCTGGCATTTGTTTACAGTGGCTAGAGGCCCTGGCATGCCCATTCTCACTCTCTTTCTCTCTCTCTCCCTCTCTCTCTGTTATAAATAAATAAATAAATAAATAAATAAATAAATAAATGAGAAGAGAAGGTGGCTTCCAGGTGATACTGCCCACCCTGGGGTAATACTCTTCCTCTTTAGTTAATCCTTCCTGGAAATGCTCTTATAGACCTATTTAGAAGAGTGTCTCTTAATTGAAAACCAGTTTACAATCACATTGGCCATCAAGATTAACCATGATATTCCCTTTTCCTCTCATTTCTTCTCTCTAACTTTATTCAGTCTTCCCTCATGTTGTATCAATTGTAGCTTAATTACATTCCTACAAACTTTTGGGGTTGTTTGGTGGATAGCTAAAAGGGTGGGTGTTGAGTTTCTTGTTTGTGCTGGTAACTTCAATGAGTTCATTGTGGAAAGCCTCTTGAGTTTACTTGTGTGGTTATTTTTTTTTCTCATGCTGTTTGGGTGTTCATTCTCTTCCTGGTTCCTTTGTGTATCCGTTAGTGATGCTTTGTCTACGACAGAGAGAGTTTTAACGAAATAGGCCTTGTTTTTCTCAAAGCTTAGTAATAGCCCCATGATAGTAAGGATAGTAAGTGGAACATTTCTATGATTAGTTGGTGTTCTCTATGGTTCTGGGGTCCCTCAATCTGTTCATAACACATCTGTAGCGCATTGACCATCATATCCACATGCCAAATGGAAAGAAGGGTCTAATAGCATGAGAGTTTCTGAAGTTAGAGAGAAAAGAATTTTTTTTTTCCACAAAACACCTTGAACCACACATTTTCTTACCTCTCCATTATTATCGTTGGTTGCAAGGAGAATTGCAAAGCATTATCTTACTTCCCTAGGGATAGATTCCCAGCTCCACATATCAACAAGGGACATATTATCAGAGGAAAAGAAAGAAGTGGTTTCACCATATGTGCCACAGGTGAGCTACTTAGAAATCAAACCCTCTGCTAGACTCTGATTGTGATCATCACTGTAAGATTTCTTCTGTGATGCACCTACATTTTACTTATTTATATTTTTATGAGGGGGGGGGGACAAGAGAGAAAGAGAGAGAGAGAGAATTGATGCTCCAGGACCTCTAGCCATTGCAGTCAAACTCCAGACATGTACATCACCTTGTGCACATGTGTCACCTTAGCTTACGTGGGTTCTGGGGAGTTGAAGCTGGATACTTAGGCAAGTGCCTTAACTGCTATGCCATCTCTCCAGCCAATGCACCTACATTTTTCTCTCTTTTACCATGGCATCATGAACCAGCTTCTTTCATTTCTTCCTTCCATCTTATTTATCTCTGAAGCCTATCTTTTTCTTATTACAATGTCATTTTCAGGTTGCTGTTGAATTTATTTTTGTAATGAGGAATTTGATCAATCCATTCTCAGATCTATAGGACTAAGTCCTGGCTTCCAGGATGACATGGAGAACAGGTTCTGCCACTTCTTGTCTCCGTTTTTCCTGCTGCTTCTGAGGCTGGAATTGTGGTTTGCCAAGAGAACCCTGTGCTCTCTGCTTTCAGAGCCTTTGCAAGGGCCAGGTCTTCTATGTGGAACACACTTCTCTTCTTGCCTCCCTAAAAGCCTTCCATGCATTTTTCAAGAAATGAAATAAGGCCCTTTTCTTGAGAAGGCTTCCACATGGATTTGTTCCTTGGGCAATCGTATCTCCCTTAAATGACTCCACCAGAGCTCATCTTTGTCTGAGAGTTTATGAGGAGTCAAAATAGCTCACTCACCATTTACCCCTAGAACACAGCACAGTGTCTAATACATGGTGAGAACTGAAGTATAGGGTAAAGAAACAAACTTAGCCCAATACTGAACGTAGCTTTTAACTGTGTATTGATTATTAAAAGTCATCTAATCACTATTGTCCTTTCTATGTTTCTCCTGTCTCTGTCTGTTTCCTCATCTCTATCATTCTCTACTCTTCTCTTTTCTCTCTGTTTCTCTGCCTTCCCCCCACCCCACACACACTGCACAGAGTGATCCAGGCAACACAATACCTAAATTATCTAATCCTTCTGTAGGTGCTGTTTTGGATTTTATAATAGTTTTATCATATATTATTTCTTAGTTTTAAAAACAAACTTTTGTTTAAAATCACCATGAAAGAAAAGAAACAACATTCCTCTATTTGCTACTTTTATAAGATTTGGCTTTGCAGATCTGTTCTAGAAGGTAAAAATGCAGAGAGATGTGGGCAGTGACATATCAGTGGGTGTAAACTACTGTGGCGTGCCAGGAAGTTTAAGTCTTATTAAAAACGTGGAGATATATTGGATTCCAAAAGTCAAAGTCTTCATTTTCTTTGCTTTTCTAAAAAAGTTTGACTTTCAGACATTCCCTACTTAAAATGACAGGAGCCTCGCACTCTAAAATGTGCACATCTAGGAAGAAACTGGAGGAAATTCTCCTGTGGCATTTCCCTCTCAACAACAGAATGGCCTGACCAAGCAGATATGATAGCTTGGCTCTGAAAGAGATATATATATATATATATATATAATCTTGATAACACTTCTGCCCAAAATGTTAGCCTCTGCCTCATCCTCAGATGTTATTTAGATGGGAGCAAAATGGATCTGACTGTATTAATGGTGGCAAAACCTGATCATGGTCAGAAAGTGGAGAATGACACCTACAGCTACTTTTCTCTAGTTACTGAGCAGAGGGTGAGGAATCCCACATTTTATCTTTGGGGAATTTAAACTGGTCAATGTTTAGTCAGCTCTGCTCATGCCGGAGCAAATTCTGTTCACCAGTTGGTTCCATAGTCAAATGGAAGTTAGCCAAGTCTTTATCGGCTGTCCTCATGTTCACTTGAGTTTTCTTCTGTCTTTAGACCAGCTGGAGTCCTGGAATACCCTCTTTAATGACCAGAAGTCTGGAGACTTACAACATCATTCAAGAACTCTTACACGGATTGAAAGACACAACTGAGAGTCTGAAAGCAGGCCTGTCCTGACGCTGGTGACTCAGGACACGTGAACTCCTAACCAGAGAATTCTCTTTCTCCGTAGGCCACACATTTCTCCAGTCTGGCACACATATGTTCTCTTGCTCTAATCACACCATGACAGAGAGTGGTGCCTTTGTAATATCACCCCGATAAAACATTAAAGTAATGCTTTCCCGCTTCCTATAATCAGGGAGAGAAAAGTAACGCATATTATTTTATTTCAGTCTAACACTTACTTGTGGCTGAGAGTTGTCACCAGATTTACTTGGTGTTCCAGAACACCTTGGAATAAATAAGCCTAATGCAGAGTGAAGAGCCTTCAGTCGATTGGGACAAGTAGCTCTTGCTTTGGGTCGCGCCTCCGTCTTCCTTTTACTGACGTCAGTCTTTGGGTCGCGCCTTCGTCTTCCTTTTACTGACGTCAGTCTTTGGGTCGCGCCTTCGTCTTCCTTTTACTGATGTCAGTCTTTGGGTCGCTCCTGCTTTGACTCATTTGGGAGGGACCTCCTAGGCTTTACTGGTTTTGAGTCTGTGTTTGATCTATTTTTTTTTTTTTTAGCTTTGCTTAGTTGATTGAACACAAACGTATCCAGTCCAAAAATAGCTGCTGATTCTTTCTCCCCAGGCTCTTATTTCATCCTCTACTGTCCTTATTCCTTTCTTTCTTCCTCATTTAAAATACTCCTGGTTATCCATGTTTTACCTTCTTTATCCTCTGAATCACTAAACGAGAGAAAGAAGCTCATGATAGGAAAAATGGAGCTAGGAGAGTGGACACACAAAACTAAATTTAGCAGTATAAATATGTACATCCGAAACTTACTTCTTTATTATGCATAGATAGAATATGAATATATATATGGAGAAAGAGAGAGAGATTGGCTGGAAGTTGGGAGAATCTTTACCCCGAAGCTGTAAGTTGTGGCAAGGCAGGTAAATCCTAGAGCTGGAGATGGTTGATTCCCATAATGAGCTGCTTGTCAGGAAGGGTCATGAGACTCTCAAAATAATACATGCCATTGCCAAAGCATTTCGTTCCTTACTAGAACTCGATAGTATTCTACTGCTAAAAGCACCACAGGCTGTGGTCATTTTGGCAATGAGAAATCAAGCTGGAACTGAGATGGAAGCCCATCTCCCTGCCGGCTAGCTGTCCTAGTGCTAGAAAGTGCTATGGCAGCTGCTAGGGGAAAAAGTCATCAACACCCTGAACAAGCAGTGGATCCTGCAAGCTATGAAATCAACCAGCCAGGCAAAATGTACCAACAGTTGCAATAGTGGCACATAAGTTATGAGAGTAATCAGCTGCTCTTTGATTGGATATGGGGCCTGCTCAGTGGGAGGTAATTCATGCCTGCTACTGAGAACTGAGTCAGAAGCATATGGCTTGGACGGTTGGATGATTTCAAAGTATTGTCTAATGATAATCTAGACTTCATTGCTGGTTCTTGGATATCAATTCTATTTTATGTCTGATTTTATTAAAATTGAGTCTTTTTTTCCCCCACTTTCCTTTGGTTAGTTGGGCTAAGGGTTTGTCAATCTTGTTTGATCTTTTCAAAGAGCCAACTCTTTGATTCTATGTATTGTTCTTTTAATCTTTATTTTATTAATCTCTTTCCTAACCTCTAATATTTCTTGTTGTCTACTGAATTTGGGCTTGTTTCCAGAAACTTGAGGTGCATCATTATATTATTTATTTGAGATTTCCCTGATTTTTAAATTTGAATATTTATTGTTATAATAAAATTTTCAGGTATATCCCAGAAATTCTGGTGGGTTGTATTTATTTCATTTTTTTTTTTTTTTTTTTAGCTTGGGAGAACTGCCTGAATACAAGTATCGAAGTCTCCTGTTATTTTATCAGGACCTATGTGACTTTTTACACTTATAAGTATTTGTTTTGTGAAACTGTGATTCCCATTTTTTGGTTCATAAATGTTTACAATTGCTATATCTGCTTGATGAATCTGTCCCTTTCTTAATATTTAATGGCCTTTCTAAAATCTCTTCTGACTAACTTTGGTTTGACGTATGCTTTACCAGATATGAAAATTGCCATGTCAGTTTGTTTACAGCTTCTGTTTGCTTGTTGGTCAATTGCCATCCTTTGACTCTCAGATTTGAGGAGCTTTGGCCAGTTGGGTGTGTTTCTTGGTGACAGCAGGATAGTTGGAACTTGTGTTTTAAATCCAGCCTGTGAGTCTACATCTTGTAATTGATGAGGTGAGACTATTTGCATATTGGTTTTATTTTTGCACGCATGTATGAATAAAATGTGTTTCTGGTGTGTGCATGTGTGTGTTGACTAGGTGCATGTATCTGGGTGCAGATGTGCACCCCCTGGACAAATGTGTGGAAGGCAGAGGAAAACATTGCTTGTTCTTCCCTTATCACTCATTTTCATATCTCCTTGAGACAGGGCCCCTCCCTCAACCCAGAGCTGCTGCCTGGATCAATGAGATCCAAAGTTTTCTCTAGTCTCTGCTGACTGACTGTGAGCTGGGGCTACAAATACATTGTCTATGATTTTGGCTTTGTTACTATAAATTTTGATAATTTGGACTTGACTAAGAAAGTTCTTATTTCTCTATCTACTTTTACAAATACCTTGCCAGGCATAACAGTTTGGGTTGACAGTTACTATTCTCAAGGCTTGAAATGTACCATTGTTTACTTTCTTTGGCATTTAAGGTTGTTGCTATGATGTTTCTGCCTTTGTATGTGAGTTGGCATTTTTTTTTCCTGTATAGCTTTTATTATTGTTACTTTGCTTTGTATTTGTGTCATCTTGACGATGTCATGTTCTCAAAACTGGCTCTAAAACAGTGAATTACACATCTTTTAAAGTATATGCCAGAGGTTCTGAGTTGATCTAGGTTGAAATTCTAGACTTCCAGAACCTCTAAAAGTTATGCAGATGAGGTCAAGGTTGAGCACAAGTTATCAAAAGGGAAATTGTTCTACTATTGGAGCTGGGGGCTGGAGCTAGTCTCAAAATGAGAATCAACGACCAACTCCCATGTAGCCTTTTCCTTCTGACAACTCCTGTCATTGCTCCTACCCTTATCCTTTCTCCAGAAAGGTGAGGGTAGAACAGGAATTCAGAGCATGCCCCTACCAAATGGTCTGAACCTTTCATACATCAAAGTGACAAATGAGCTTCAGGATAAGTGGTAGATGCCATTATGAGATGGAACAGGGGCGCCACTATCACAGTGAATGCAATGATGGCAGGAAAACAAAGACATATCATGTTCACATTTGCTCATGTTATCATGATAACCTTCTCCCAACCCACAAGCTTTCAAGCTGCAGCCATTTAAAAATATTAATGGATTTTTTTTTGGAAGGGGGGGGGTCAAAATTTACTTGGCAATCTTTTTTTTTTTCTTGCCACATGGAGTTAACAAGTGTTGTTTTTTGGTTCATCCTGAGGACTGCCTGGTTAGGAGGGTATGAGATTTACTTATTCCAGCTGTCTCTTGGATCCATCAGCTATCTGCATAGGACCTCTAAAGCTTAGATATTTGAAAGTAGGCAGATAGCTTTCATGGCAGCCTAGGGATCTCAGAGACAATGTGTCATGGGTCCATTCAGGAAGTGTGGAGTTCCTTGTGACCCAGACCTGTGAATGTCACTTCAGCCAAGTTCCATTTGCAGCATGCCGTGAAGGAAACTTGGGGGGAATCTCTTGGCATAAACTACTGGGTCTTTCTCTGCTCTGGGGTTACATGTGGTGTGTTTACCAATGGTGGTCTGTATGTTAAATGCCTTGATCTGCCCTGAGGGTTGTTTACTAAGATGAATATTATTAGCCACTATTTGCAGAAAGGACTTGAGGCCATCTAGATGACTATTTTTTTTAATTTTTATTATCATTTTGTATTGACAAATTCCATAATTGTAGACAACATCCCATGGTAATTCCCTCCCTCCCCCCACTTTCCTCTTTGAAACTCCACTCTCCATCATATCCCCTCCCCCTCTCAATGAGTCTCTCTTTTATTTTGATGTCATGATCTTTTCCTCCGATTATGATGGTCTTGTGTAGGTAGTGTCAGGCACTGTGTTGACAATTTTCTTATATTACAAAAGAGTATGTCCAGACTCAGAAGTGATTTGAATAAACATCCCAAACCAGGTAGTTTAGGAAACGAACAATGCTCAGACTAGGTCTTCTGATACCTGGAAAAAATAACTCTTTATATTGTTAATGAATTAAGATTCACTTCCTTTGTGGATGTGGAGCTCACCCTGCAAGGCTGCTAGTTGGCAATTGTGCGTTTCTATTTACCTCACAACTTCTTCTGGAATTTAAAGGGCATGCTTCGCTCCATCAATAAAAGTGACACAGTCATAGGCTCTGAACACCTGTACTTATGCATCCCTTGTGCCCAAACACCTGAAGATAAACACCACCATCTCCAAAAACAATGCAGTGGGTAGCATCTCTCAGGAAGGAATCTGGAGGAATTTTCATCAGCTTCCAAAACTGACTTAAGGAGAAACAGACAGAGACTTTAAAGGCACTCTTGGGGTCGCATTAATAATTTAGGTATTGGGATGATGTCCAGAGACTTCTCTGTGATTCATATCCTGGGCAGGAAACAATGTCGTGGGAGTGTCATCCCAGTGCCTGAGTGAGTCGATCATAAAGGGAGAGGAAGGAATTTGTTGCAGAACAAAATAGCACCTTGGAAGCCATGAAGGAAGCCAAATAGTGGTGAAGACTTTCGAAGGTGCTGTGGTTCAGATGGTACACCTGGCTTCGAGATGTTCAGACGAGCCAAGATGGGAATTGATGGTATGCCAGCGTGGAGGCTGTGTATTGCAGTACCTGGATATTGTAACCTCAGAATGGAGACAGGTGAATGTCACACACCTACCATGAACGTGACACCAGAGAGGGCTGAGGGTGGGTTAGAGTCTGGTCTCTAGCTGATACTTTTTAAATGTGGGATCACTGGGACATGAAAGTGTACAGAGAGGGGATATCATTTGGGCAGATTTGTAGGGTCAAGAGCATGAGAAGGCTGGCCTGCTGAGGATTGTCTGGACATCTGGCATAGAGCAATGAAGCAGCAGCAGGGACACCGTGTGCTTCTTATCACAGGTCTCCTGACAGGAAGGGCTGGGGCACTGAGCTCACACCACGTAAAATAAATGTGCTGAGCCACAGCATTACGTGTTTAGAGAACCTGCATGCAGAGTAAGTAGGTAAGGGCAAGAAATGTTTACTCTCAGCCCTGGAACTGAGGTTTCACTTTAGTGTATGACAATTTGATAGCTGCGTTGTTTTTAATTTGTTTCAAACTAATTAATGGAAGCCATCGCTAGTCATATGACAACCAATGCACTCCCGTCTCACACTGCTAGCAATTTGCAGCTGTGATGTGTCTGAGAGACCAGGAGACAAGATGTGTGACCCATGTGGAAGGCACTGCAGCTGGCGACTAGACGGCCCATTAGGTTCAACTCAGATTTTTATGGTATTCTTTATTCTCTAGTTATTGGTCCACAGAGAAGTTATTAACCCTAATGTTACTTTAATTAAAGATTACTTCACCCCTAACTCCTGCAGGTCCTTTTTTTGTTTTTGGCACCAATATCTTGACTTCTATCTCCACCCCCTCCCGTGTCGTGGGTTGACTGTAATTTGCATTCTTTATGATATTGGGTTGATTCTCACCATGCTTTTCCTACCCTGAGTGCTAAGAACTAATTTTAGTATCATAGAATATTGGCCTCTGAAATAGCAGTTTTCTTTTTGAATTAATGTTAATGCAGTTTATTAATTCAATGCTATTGCTTTATATCAAAAAGCCTTTCTTGACACACATAAAATGTGCTAAGTAAGAGACAATATGGACATATTATATAACAAAAAAAGACACAGGGCTAGGGACAAGGTTTAGTGGTTAAAGGAACTTGCTTGCAAAGCCTGATGACCTGGGTTTGATTTCCCAGTACCCCTGTAAAGCCAGATGCACAAGGTGGCAAGCATGGCTAGCATTAAATTGCAGTGACAAGAGAGACATGCCCATTCTCTCTCTCTCTCTCACCAATAAATAATAAAAAAATTAAAAAATAAGATACAGGGTGGGAGAGATGGCTTAGTGGTTAAGGCACATGCCTGTGAAGCTTAAGGACCCCGGTTCAATTCTCCAGGTCCCACATAAGCCAGATGCACAAGGGGACGCACATGTCTGGAGTTCGTTTGCAGTGGCTGGAGGCCCTGGTACACCCATTCTCTCTCCCTCTCTCTTTTTCCCCTCTCTCTGTCTCCAATAAATAATAAGTAAATAAATAAAAATAAATTTAAAAATCTTTACAAAATAAGATACAAATATATGCACATCACTTAAATATATCCATCACTTAAATATATCCTGAGTAAATTGAATTGCCTGTGAGTGTTCAACTTATTTCAAAAGGACTTTTGTCTTTAACGGAATAAAAAATTGTTTTAATCAGGGGTGTCATTTTAAATTATAACATTTCTTGGCAGTGGTCTGCTTTGTAGATTCTAAGTAAATGACCTCCCACCTGAGATTCTCTTTCTGTTTTCAGTAAATAGCAACAAAGCAGTTTGGTCATGGAGCTAATAAAGACTGTCATTGTTTCCCCTGTGTGAAGCTCTGGGCACAATGGTGTCCCACTGACATTGCAGGACCTTCAAGCTGGGCTTTACTTACATACTTTGGAGCAAGTGGGAAGGAAATGCATGTGGGGTTCACAATGCTTAGCAGGTAAACTCAGGAGCATAGTCTCATGAATTATGGTGATCTGGGCTCAGGCATGACTCAGATATAAAATTTATAAAAGCATCTTGGCACATTCAAAATTTACACAGACAATACGATTTTTGCCTGGCTGTGTTATCTTTACAGATTTTTTTTTTTAATATTTGGACAATGGTACATTTAATAAAACTTAATTCTGAGCAATCAAGTGTCACCTGTAAAATTATCATTCTTCATAAAAGAGCACATTTTCACCTTACATTAGTCTATCCCACTTCTCAGATATGGCTAGTGCAATAATAAAAACACATAGTAATTCATATAGAAATTTCAACAATAGAAGCATTGCAGAACTTATTTGTAACTCAGGAAAGGATATTACAAATGAGAACTACAAAACTGTTAATAATATAGAAATCCATATTGACCCAAGTATGTTGGTAATAATAGTCAAGCCTCTGCCTTTCAATGAAATGATGCTTTTGATAGAACTGTGAGAGAGCTACAGCACCCAAAATTATTTTCAAAATGCTACAAATCATTTTCTCAATCTTCTGTTCTTAAGTATTGTAAAATAATAATTCTATAAGGCTTTAGACTATATTACAGAACATTTTCATAAACGGATTGCATAATATCTTCACAAAAATATTGTGAGTTGAGTGTCATTATTACTCACAAAATAAGAAAAAAAAAAAAAGAACAAGCCCAGTGACTTTGCAAATTCATTCAACTTTTTTTTTTTTTTTTTTTTTTTTTTTGAGGTAGGGTCTCACTCTAGCCCAGGCTGACCTGGAATTCACTATGTATTCTCAAGGTGATTTTGAACTCACAGTGATACTCTTACCTCTACCTCCCGAGAGCTGGGATTAAAGGCGTGCGCCACTATGCCCGGCTTCATTCAACTTTTTAGAGGAATTTAATTTCAGGAAGATAATTATACAGTGTGGCTGAGTAATATAAGCATTAGCCTTTTTCCACCAAAACATGTTTTGTAATTCTGTATTGTGAAATCAGCTGTGCAATCAGTCATAAATTTATATGTTTTTTCTAGCTAGGCTGATTGTCATAAATTTATTTTTAAGATCTGAAAGATGTTCCTAACTTCAACACAAAAGCCTGTGATTTCTCATAGCTGTCACACTATTGTCATTCTGGCAGGAGAGGTGAACATATAATGTGCCAGAATTCTTAGATATCACCAGTAATGGAATCAATTGATGTTTTTAAAATCATTGTTTTTAATCTTTAAAGATTTTTAAGTTTTTAAGGTTTTTTCCCCTCAATCTTTAAAGTCCATGTCTGGTATTTAAGTCCCTCCTAATATCAGGAAAGGAAGCAATCATTTTCAAAGCCTCTCCCAGTGGAAATCAGCTGACTGTGACCTTGGGTTTTTCTATATCCCTTTGCATGTCAGGTCTGTATCGTTTAGAATGTTCCTTCGCACACCCACGCTATATCCTCATCCAAGTTCTGCAGTGATTCAAGTTGTGGGGCAGAACCACCTGGTAGATGTGGTGAGAAGTTCCTTTGGAGAAGGCACCTCCAAATGCTAGGAGTACAGAGGGCCCTCACCCTGTGCCCCTGGCATTTATGTGGATGCTGTTTGTGTCATTTGTGTTTCTCTTATGCCAGCCACCCTCAATAGGTGTCTGCCAGGATGCTCTTTTTCATCTTCATCTCTTGGTGACTTTCAGAACAGAAAAAATGACAGCAGACGTTGGAATACTCTAGTGTTCTTAAAAACAACCTCACTCTAAATGGGGCCTGTGACAAAGGGACCAACAGGAGTTCTCTCTCTTCAAGGGAAATGTTTTTAAGTATGGGATCCTCTAAAAATTCACATCACAATTCTCTAGCAGTAGATCAGGAATCTTTCTTCTTGAAAAGGACACCTTGTTTACACCAAAGTTTAGTCACACTGTGTGAATGTATGTGTGTGTATGGGTGCACGTGTGTGTGTGTGTGTGTGTGTGTGTGTGTGTGTGTGTGAGCGCGCACATATATGGCAGAGATTGACATCAGGTTTCTTCCCTGATTACTGTCCACTTTATTTACTGAGACAGCGTCTCTCACCTGAGCCCAGAATTCAATGATCTAGCTAGTCAAGGTAGTCACTGTGCCCCAGGGATCCTCTCTCTCTTATCTCCAAGTGCTGGGATTACACAGGGGCCCTCCTTCCACTAAGGGCCCCTATTCCACTGCGGGCCCTTCTCAGTGGGATTGCTGGTATTCACCATGGGGTTGTGGGTTATGAGTCCTGAGAGCAGCAGTCAGTCTTTCTGGTAGTGTGTGTGGAGGGGGCAGGGGGATGCCTCTGGACATTTCCTTCTACTCTGTGGCTATTACAATCTTTCTCTCCCTTCTTCCTCAAAATTCCCTGAGCCCCCGTGAATGTCTTCAGTTTCCTTCAGTGTTGAGCTCTCAGCAGCTTCTGGATTTCTGCTTTGGTACATTTTGAGTATCCTCAGTATCTGTCTCCATCATCCTGGCACCAGGGTCAGGCTCACCATGGAAGTGGCACTCTTGTTCATCTCACCAATTCCCCTAGGGCCCATGTGAAACCACAGAAGATACTATGTTTTTTTTTTTTTTTTTTTCTTTCTTTCTTTCTTTTTTTGCCCAATTTTGTTTGGATATGGTAAATATCATCACTTGATTTAACTTTCTCATAAAGCTCTGTTTTTTTTTTCTATGCAGTCAGTTTTGAAATACGTGTTCTCCACTGAGAGTAGATGGGCTGTGAATTATTCTGAGTTTCTCCATAGGATACCAGCCCTGTAAAGCTTCTGGATTTGTTTTATCTTCTGTGGCCTCTCTTTAGCATTCTTCTAAACCCAATAATTTCCTAGGCAGGGACCAATTTGATAACATGGAACCACACAGCATCTTAAATCCTTATCAGTTGCTGTCCCTAAACTGTAGAGTTTAAGAAAATGTGACAGAGGTGGCAAATGAAGGGAAAGACTTGCTCAGCTTATCTGAGTCCTACCTGCGCTTGGGCAGGGTGAGGTAAGGATTAACATTCTTCTTCATTGCTATGCCTGGGCAGCTTCAGTAGTAAATGCTGTTGTTATTCTAATATTGCCCTAATTTACAAGGAATTGCTAAAATGTAACAATCTATCATGGTATACTCAATCTATAGTGTATGCTTTTAAGATTTTATTTATACTTTATATACTATTTTTATGTTTAAGATTAATTTTATATCTTTCATACAAATGTTCACTTTGCAATGAGCATGTGGAGAATTCTTTTAATATTTTGTCAACATGAAGGATAAATATAAGACTAGAGAAGTCACTGGTATTTGTTAGTGTGGGACACAGTGTTAGTCACACTACATATAGGGGATCTTTACATCTTACACAAGTCTCCTACAGTAGGTGCATTAATCTTTAGTTGTATGAAATAGGAGGCAAAGCCATTAAGCAGCCGGTCTAGCAGAATCAAGCACTCAGAGAAAGAGACTTATAGTCCTGGGTTTTGAACTTGTTTTCTGTTATCGCAAGGACTGAAGTATTTTTATTATCTCCTGAAATGTACTGCTTAGGAAATATTTGATGCATTCAAAAATAATTTTAGAGTGCCTTAGTTATTTTATCATCTTCCTTTTTGTTATTAATTTCTAAAACCTGAATTCCTGTTGTGAAGCTAAACTAAGGGGTGTTAATCCCACACTTAGTCAAGAATCACTGTTACATTGTTAAATGCTAAGTTATCCTGGCCATTGTTGTATTGTGGTGTGTGTGCGGATGTGCATGTGTGTGTACCTGTCTGTGTATTTATCTAGATGTTCTAGGCATTGCAATGCCATGCTGCATTCAAACCATAGAGGGATAAACCTCTATATCCTGGCTAAGAGCCATTAGCACTGTGTTATTTTCTGTCCTTGTTGCTGTGACAAAATATCTGGCAAGAAGCAACTTAAGGGAGGAAGGGTTTATTTTGGCTCACAGTTCAAGGTTATAGCCCATCATGGTGGGGGAGGCATGGTGGCAGGAGTATAAAGCAGTCACATTGCATCTATAGTCAAGAAGCAGAGAGAGATAAATGCTGGTGTGCAGCTAACTTTCCCCTTTTTATAGAGTCCAGATCCAAGCCCATAGGATGGTTCTGCCCACAGTTAAGTTGGGTCTTCCCACTTCAGTTAATATAAGCTTGAAACTCTCTCACAGATACTTCCAGGGATTTGTCTCCTAGGTCATTCCAGATTCAGTCAAGTTCACTATTGAGATTACCCATCATTCTCACTTTGTAATTTTAGCTCTGAGTTAACCACCTCCTCTAGATTCAAACAAGTATATTGGTTCCATGTGTGGTTCCCCCGAGAACCTGGTGTTGCTTAGTACACAGCAAGCTGTGGTTGGTCCTGGGTGGTCTCTCGTTTCTGGGGTTTAAATTAATATCTGGTGTGGCTGGGCCTCTCCCTCAAAAACCTGTCTTACCCATTTCCTGTCCCAGGCACATGGAGACTAGCTTATCAATGTTCCTCAGTTGACAGGCAGTCTAAAAGGTAAGACGAGAAACTAGATGGCATTTATGGCCAAAGTATAAAGGTTACAATGCCACTTCTAACACACTGTCCTAATCACAGAGCAAGTCCACAATTAAGAAATATGAGAATGACCAGGCGAGCTTGAGGGAGACCCTATCTCAAACCCCTGCCCCCCCGCCCAATATGAGAATAGACCTTACCTCTTCCCAGATGTAGATGTAAAGAAGTTTCTGTCATCATGGATATAGAGCTCAATGATCAATGAAGGTTTTGATCTCCAAACTACTTTAAAAATCAAAATATAGGGCTGGAGAGATGGCTTAGTGGTTAAGGCGCTTGCTTGCAAAGTCTAAGGATCCAGGTTCATTTCTCCAGGTCCCATGTAAGCCAGATGCACAAGGGCCACATGCATCTAGAGTTCGTTTGCAGTAGCTAGAGGCCCTGGCCATTCTATCTCTCTCTCAAATAAGTAAATAAATAAATATTTTAAAAATCAAAATGCATATTTCTGGAAATGAAACCAAGCCCTGTATTGTCCCATTCCAGTTGAGATATATATATATATATATATATATATATATATATATATATATATATATATGTAGTTACTTGTTCTAGCAGTTAGATGTTTGTTCAGACAACCTCTTCTAATATAAATATCCAGTTATAGGACTTGTCTAGTACTGAGTCTGAGTGTTCAGCGGGAGGCAGGCTTGATTCAGATTTGACACTGGTTGCTGAAAGTAGATGCTTTCTTTCCTCCTCATGTGTAAAGGGGATTGACACATCAGCTGGAGTATGGCAAATTCTCTGTTGTGCTTGCTACCTGATAAGTAGGAATAGGTGCATCGAGAAGGCATATTATTTATTTATACCAATACACAATGCATGAATCCAAGAAAGAGTTATTTTTGCTTAAATAAGATAAAGGAAGGATGTCTAAATCTAGATACAATTCTGCTATGCACCTCCGATGCATAGATAGATAGATAGATAGATAGATAGATAGATAGATAGATAGATAGATGTCCTCAGCTGAGAAACAAGAAAAAGAATATCAGTAAAAAAATGAATATTTTTTTTCTAGCCATGAAGCCAATCAAAAGCAAAATATTGAATTAGGTGATAAAATGCTTCATGGGCTTTTAAATATATGTTTATTTATTTTGAATATTTTATTTTTATTTATTTATATATTTGAGAGAGAAAGAGAGATAGAATTAGGCAGGGAGAGAGAGAGAGAGAGAGAGAGGAGAGAGAGGAGAGAGAGGAGAGAGAGAGAGAGAGAATGGGCACACCAGGGCCTCCAGCCACTGCAAACACACAGATGTTTGTTCCCCTTGTGCATCTGGCTTACATGGATACTGGGGAATTGAACCTGGTTCCTTTGGCTTTACAGGCAAGAGCCTTAACTGCTAAGCCATCTCTACAGCCCTTATTTATTTTTAAATATTTTATTTATTTATTTGAGAGAAAGAGGCAGCCAGTGAGAGAGAGAATGAATGGGTACACCAGGGCCTCTAGCCACTGCGAAAGAACTCCAGATGCATGTGCCACATATGCCACCCTGTGTGTCTGGTTTCTGTGGGCTCTGGGGAATTGAACCTTGGTCCTTAGGCTTTGCAGGCAAGTGTCTTAACTGCTAAGCCATCTCTCCAGCCACTCTCTGTTTATTTTAAAGGAAACCACCCAATTGCTCTAAAGAAGCACTTACTTCTGATTTTTAAGATACGATATGATACTCTTTGGAATGCAATTTTGTGGCTATTTGGGAATGGAAAATGAATTAGCCTTTTTCTAGTCAGCAAAGGGGAAAATAGTGTAATAGGTGGACTCTTTGGTAATGGCATAACACTTTGGAAGGAACCCAGCACAGGGAAAAGACAGCCTCTTCAACAAGTGGTGCTGGGAAAACTGGATATCTGTATGTAGAAGGATGAAAATAGATCCTTGTCTCTCTCCATGCACAAGAATCAAGTCCAAGTGGATCAGGGACCTTAATATCAGACCTGAAACTCTGAAACTGCTACAGGAAAAGGTAGGGGAAACCCTTCAACATATTGGCATAGGCAATGACTTTCTGAATATAACCCCAATTGCTCAGGAAATAAAACCACTAATCAATCACTGGGATCTCATGAAATTACAAAGCTTTTGTACAGCAAAGGACACTGTGAATAGAGCAAAGTGACAACATACAGAATGGGAGAAAATCTTTGCCAGCTATACATCTGGCAGGGGATTAATATCCAGAATATACAAAGAACTCAAAAAACAGAACAATAAGAAATCAAACAACCCATTTAAAAAATGGGAATCAAAGAAAGTTCTAATCAAGGTCGACCAAACTAAGTTTGCTGAACTTGACTTTTGGTTATGTGTGAGCTATACACTATGAGATATGATACTTGATAGAGGGCCGTTCCTATTGGGGCATGAACTGTCAGGTTAACTTTCAAAAAAAATGTTAATGACAACTATCATAGAATTTCATAAGTTGACCAAAATCAGACAAAAGAATAATATCCTTCCCAAACAAGCATAAAAAATCTATAAGCTAGAGTTTTGAGTAAGAACAGAATTGCCTCCCATTTTCATGCCTGGATGTCCCATTGTATCCTAGCAAGCTAGCCACTGAGAACAGTAGTTTGGAGCAGAGGATTAGCTTGAAGCCTGTAACCTTGGAGACGAGGGAAGCTGACTTAAACACAACCCTGTATTTCCCCCAGAGCCATGGCTCAGTAGTCACTGACTGAGTATCTGTATCAAGCTTGTAGAACACAGACACTACACATAAGAAGAACTGAGAATAAATCCAAGTGTGGAATTTCTCAGTTCTTCTATTAAGTATAGAGAACATAAGACTGGTTTGTAACATTTATGTAAAGCGATATACATTTCAGTAGCTGGACACAAGAAGGAGTAAGAAATTAAAAAAATATGTTTTGCCAAAATTAAGTAACTACTTGAAATAGCTTGCAATAACTAAGACACACACTCACACATATACGTGTGTGTGTGTGTGTGTGTGTGTGTGTGTGTGTGTGAGGATCTATGATGCTTAATCTCAATTGTCAACTAGAATCACACAGGAGACCCATTTCTGGACATGTCTTTGGGGTAGTGTCTAGCTTAGGGTAATTGAGATAAAAAGACTCACCCTCACTATGGGCAGTACCATTCTATGGTCTAGAGTTGGAGATGAATAAAAAGGAGAAAGCAACCTGAAACCTCTCAAACTCACACACTCTTGGCTGCAGATTGGATGTAACCAGCAGCAGTGTGCTCCTGCCTCCATGTCTTCTCCACCATGGTGGACAGTATCTCCTCAAACTGTAAGCCAAAACAAACCCTTCCTTCATTACGATGCATGCATGAGGTAATTTATCACAGCGATGAGAAAAGCAACTACTACAGTATTTATCCCTAGAAGAACCAACAAGATAACAACACAGAAGTATTTCTGAAAAGACCCCAAACGAACATTTAAAATGATTTACTAAATATATGTTTCACCTGAAATGAAACAGCAACTGAAAGCTGAACAAAAAGAAATAAAACATATGGAACATAGACATAATCCCACAAGATCAGTCATTTCTTATTCAAAGGGCATGAATGGTCAGATCGGATACAAAATACAATGCAACTATGAGCTAGATGTATTTGTAAAAGAAACACATTAGCTGTATATGCAACATTAGATCAGCATAAGGAAGCAGGAAAAATATACTATGCAAATTGTAATCACAAAAGAGATGGAAAGCCTAAGTGAGTAGCAATTTACATTTATTATATATTATATATAATATATTTGTATTATTATAAAGGGCCTAATAGGAAAAAAAATATGTTTCTTTATTTGTACTTTTCCCTTTCCCCTCCCACCAAGTACAACTAAACCCTATAGACATTGTATATAAAACAAACTTAAGAAAACTGCAGAGTGGAGAGAGTGTCTAGTAAGGAGCATGGGGCCCAAGGATGGCATGGTGGTGAGTTCTTGTTCCCTAATTCCTGTCATCTACCTGCCAAATGTCAGGCCAAGAAAGCCCGGATACAGCCTATTGTAAAATGATCTAAAACAAACAAACAAACAAACAAACAAACAAACAAACAAACAAAATAAAAAAACGTCCTAACCAGGTAGAGATCACAGTAGCTGCTCAGGTCCATTCAGTGCATCACAGAAAACGCAATAGCTCCTGACCCACAGCAACAAATGTCCAGTAAAAAGCTTAGACATTCTGCAGCTATAATGACTCAGCAATCCTCAACACAGGCCACTTTCGTTAGAGATGTCCAAGAGACCACGGCCCTGATCCCTGGGGCAGGTTGTCTAGGCTCGATGCCCCTGGCAGTGATTTTTGTCCTCCACTTCCAGGCTGGCGAAAAATGTGCTTCAGAAGACACGCTCTCCCAGCAAAGGACAGTAGGGGGAGGCCTGAGGGAACTCAAGGTTCCATCGTCACCGTTCAACAGCAAGCAGCCTTCCCCCGTCCCAGCATGGGAATCCTTGGTCACCACAGCCGCTGGAGTGATGAGCTGCTATGTTCTATTCCCCAGACAGAAATCGTGCAGAAGTAAGTGAACCAAGCAAGATTCTCCACCACACTCAGCAGCCACACACACACCAAAAAAAAAAAAAAAAAAAAAAAAAAAAAAGAAAAGAAAAGAAAAAGAAAAAAAGAAAAAGAAAAGCCTCTGGCTAAAATTTAACAGGACAAAAGCTCATAGCAAACATAGAAAGAGAGAACTTCCTCAAGTTATGAAAATCATCCACCAAAAATTTGCAACTAATATCACTGACAATGGTGAAAGCTGAAGAGTTTCTCCCTGAGACTGGGAGTAAATAAATGCACGTGTGACAGGGGCCCAGCTGAATGACTTGGCAGAGAGACCAGGTGAGGCTTGGCCAAAGTGCTAGAAGGAAGGAAAGCCATGAGGCTGGTGGCAACAAGCATCCCTTAGTCTTGTCAGGCAGCTGGCAGAGAATTGTGATCCTGTAAAAACAGACTTATATATATCTTTAAAGTAATAGATTTGATAATTCCCAGTCCTAGAATTTGTATCCTTGTTGTTACACTGGTATTAGTTATATTTATAGTTATATATATATGTATTATAACCTAAAACCTTAGCTAAAACACAGGAATTAAGTTTAAGTTATTCAAGTCAAGTCAATATTTTTAGAACTGAATTTCTTTTTTATGCATGTGTATATCTATATACAGAGGGTCAAAAATTCTGCTAACCAGACACCTTGTTCTTTACCATGATAATATCCATGATATCACTGATAAACTGAAAGAGTTTAATAAAAATATATATAGAAAGAAGATGACTTTCAGTATTGTTCAGATATGCTCAGATAAGTATACAGGAAAAAATAAAAACCTCATGAGCCAAAGTTGATTAATTTGAAATACTAAAATCAATGCTAAGTTCATTTGACTGTCACCTCACTGGCCATGTCAGCAATAAGAAGCTGGCTTAATAAAGGAATCATATTATTAACAACACTTCCTTCAGAAGCCTGTCAAACCCTCATCCAATCACCCTGCCTTTGCATATTTTGCAGTTTTTGGAGCAATGACCTTGGAGCTGCCTTCTTAAACTGCATTTACTTTTGCCACATTTTTGATCACTTACTTTATTACATTTATTGTAATAGTTTCAGAGTTACAAACAAGGTCATGATAGGTAAGACACACAGATAGGCTTTCGGAGCTTTCTTTGAATAATTTTCTACTTTACTTGAAGGCATAAGAGTGAAGTAAAGCAGTTTAACAGATAGTACATAAATACTGCCCAGTTCAAAACTGCACATAACCATGCACAGAGAATCTTTCCATTAATTAATATTTTACATTGCTATAAAAGATGCATTAGCTCCACTTTATTTAAATAAACACACACATACCTAGGTATATATATGCAGACATACATACTCAGCCATAATTTTAAACTTTTTTCTTCAACTGGATTTCTAGATCAATTTTGGTTATGATCTTAAGAAAGATACCCAGTTACTAAGATTGAAAATGTTATCATTTATCTTCTAAGCCTGTAAAAGTTTCATGTTTTATTTAACATGCCCGCAAAAGACTCAATATTCCACATCAAAAGTTTATCCTTTGTACTGCTCATAAGTGATTATTGTTTTTTAATGAATCTATATATTCTAAAATTATACTTAATCAATGACTATAGAATAAAAAGAACAAATACTCTATAAAGAAACTCAAGATCAAATTTCATCCAAAACCTGAAATATATTTTAGTTTATTTGCTTTTGTTTATATCCTGACTATAACTTTATAAAAGAAATAGAGTAGATGCTATTATCTTAGAATATACATGCTTATGTACTCATATGTTTTAAAATTTTGAAGACAAATGCATAAATCTTCATATTTTATGAGTATTATGATACTTAGTATAGTTTCCAATATTTCCAAAATATTTTATATACAATATATATTATGCAGAGAGTAGACCTACATGACTCACTCACAGAGACTGAAGAAAATGAATGAAAAACATGTATATCTTATCACTTATAATGATATTGCTGTTCCTTTAAACAATGTCAGTTTTCTATTGAGGGTTTACAAAAGGACACTGGTGAATAATTTTCTTTTCTTTTATTATCCATCTTTGACTTTGGAATGGAGGCAAATTTGGCTTCATAAAATGTATGCAGAGGTATTTCTTCAGTTTTTTTGTGAATTTATAAGTTATTGCTATTGCTTTGTGTTTAATTAATGAAATTTGATACTATACGTGTCACCTTCCTGACTCTGTATTTTCTATGTCTTCTGCATTCCGTCTTGGTAAGTGCATTGATGGCATCTGCCTACTTTATGGTATTTTGTTTCTAGGATTTATTTTCTGCATCATCTACTTAGTGTGTGTTTCTTGTTTCCCCCTCTCTTATCTGCTCATAATGCTCTTTGTACAGTTTTCAGCTTTCTTATCACATTGGAGTTTTATTGTGTTTCTTGCCTGATGTTCCTGTTGTAAGATCCTTAAGTCCCCATTGTGAACTGGTGCTCTTGCGTTGTAAGGGAGGTTAAGGTGAAGAATATGGTGAGAAAATAAAGGCAACAGAGATATCTGAAAATCTGCCTACAGGATAAAACTGAACTTCCAGAGGTCAATACGAAAGAAGGCTGGCTTCTGAAAACAGCCGAGGAATTAAAACTAAGATATTCCATCTTAATTTTGCCAGGGAGCGGATTCCCTTAGCAAACATTTCTTATCAGATAAACTTATGTGACTATTCCTTGGTTATGTAGACTTTAGATATTCTAAACATTAGCTTGCCATCTGGCTTTAGCATAATAAAAGAGGAAATGCAATCTAACATTCTCTAAGTAGACTACTAACATTCAAACACCATTCTATTTAGTCTTTGTATCCCTTTCATTCCTTAAGGCAATTAAACATGTTATGTGTCATGCTATAAAAGTATTCTCTAGATCAAAAGAGCTTTTTGATGTTTCAGAGTCTTATCTCTCTCTTGGGATTATCTCATGTTGGTTTATGTATGTGGTAGGAAGAAAGGAGGAGAGATAAGTGCCAGGCGCACTCACTGTTTCTTCTGCAGAAGATGTAGTTTATAAACTTCCTAGTCTTTTATGGGGAAGCAACTCTTCAGGATATCAAAGAAGAGAATAAAGATGCTTTATGAAATAAGCAGTTCATTTCCTGCAGTTCCAATAAATTTGAAAAATGATCAATTTCAGGGTTTTTAACTTTGTGTATCTTGATGTCTTAGGTAATGCTTATAGCTATTATGAATAACTCACACATAAGAAAAAAATCCTAAGAAACTTTCTAGGTGCTAATTTTATTATTTTTTATAATTTGCTATATGTATTTTTGATTGAGTGGCAAAATGTGCATAAATTGAACAAAAAAACTTATTTCTGTTATTTTTTGCCTCATTTGAAATTCAGATTTTTAATTTCCACCTAAAAAATCTCTGTGAGAAAGGTTACATATTTTTTTCCCTTCTGCTTATAGCCCTCAGTGGAAAATGGGTGTATATAATGCCTTACCTCATCCCTCATGCTGGCATAGTATTAAGTAGTCACTAACTGCAGAATTTTAGTGAGGAACTTAAACCATATGCTTATTATTTTCTGTTCTTGCCTTCATCCATTATGCACAGCTGCAGTCCTCAATATTGAAGCATAATCCTTAATGTGATAATATCTAGTGATGGGGTCTATGGAAGGTGACTATGTTATGAGGGCAGTTTTGAGGTTAGCACTTTCCTGATTAGACTTAGCTGTCTTATTAAGGAGACCCCCCCAAACCTGTCTTACTCTTTATACCTTACTAATAGCTAGAAGGCATGATCAATACAGAGCAAGGCCTCATCAGACACTGATCTATTCACCTTGATCTTGGACTTCCCCTCCCCCAGAGCTGTGATTTTATGATACAGCTTGAAGAGAGCTGAACTCGCATCCCTCTTCTTTTCTGGTCCATGGCTGGAGAGTCGAGTTGAGTTTCCTTAGGGGATGTGAAGAAGAATTCCAGGAGGTGAGGGAACACACTATCTGAGTACCCACTCCCCTCTTCTGTCTCCATGGCCAGAGCCCAAATTGGATCATAATTTGATCTCTATGGGTTTTGCCTACTTACCTACGTGGCAATGTTTCTTCCTCGGTCCATGAATGAATACAGAAAGTTTATTTAGAGTTGACTTATGAGACTTAACTTTCAAAACGGGGTTGTGATATTGTATTGCTCAAATATTTCATGAGCTAACAAAATACCATAAAGGTTACGCAAGTTTGTCTTGGTGGCAACATAGAATGGTGAGAAGGAAGAAATACTCCATAAATAATGCACTGTGATGTGAAGTCACCATGGAGGTG
The DNA here is from genome assembly GCA_004027895.1 of Orientallactaga bullata. NCBI lineage: Eukaryota > Metazoa > Chordata > Mammalia > Rodentia > Dipodidae > Orientallactaga > Orientallactaga bullata. The sequence continues at coordinate 8,285 of PVKW010024045.1, read as the reverse complement.
GTTTAGTTACCGGTTGCTACATAAGGAATATGATGCTAAAGTTTACAGGTTGAGAGTCAAGAATACAAGTGATCTCACAACTTTTGTGGGGCAGAAGTGTCTTGGTGAGGTAGTTCTGGTTGTGTCTTTAAGCATGCCTGTAGTCATCTGAAGGAGAAACGGGAGCCAGAAGACCTTCTCTCAAGATGATTCACAGTAAATAGACGTCTATGTCTTCCTGGCTGTTGGAAGAAGGCCTAATTACTCACAGAACATGCTTCTGACACTGGTATCCAAGCTTGGATCCAAGACAGGACAAATGGGAGGCCTGCATCGTTCTGTGGAAGTATGATGCGGATGTCTTCCAGTCATCGCTGTCCTGAGAAGAGGGTCAGCATTTTGTTCATACCTTCCTTATTGTGGGGATTACACCCGATCTTTTTTTTTTGTTTTGTTTTTAAATGTTTTAAACATATTTTATTCATTTATTTGCAAGGAGATAAGAGAGAGAACAGCAAGTGCAAATGAACACCAGATGCATGTGCCACATTGCGTATCAGGCTTTAGGTAGGTACTGGGGAATCAAACCCAGGTCGTTAGGCTTTGCAGGCAAGTGACTTCCCCGCTGATCCATCTCCATCCCATACCTTATCTTTTGAATAAAGAATCAGAGAATATGTGGAGGTATCCCTAATATTTCCGTGTGGCACCAATGATTTCCCAGGACTGTGGCTGTTTAGTTATTTCTGATCTTTCTAGAAGACTTATCAGGCTGATTGATAAGCCTGGATTCCAGTCTCTGTGCTTAAGTCAGGAGAAAAAGGGCCTGTTGCATGTCATGGCTTATTTCTTGTAATCATAGGACCAACATATTTGAGGATTCAATCTGAGGATTGTTTTTTAAGTGTCACAGAGTTGCAAAGAATATTTAAAAAAAAAAAAAAAAAAAAAAAAGCTCTTCCCTGTCAGAGCTCTGACGTCACTGACCTGAGGTGTGAGGCAGGAGCCTGAGGATAAAGAGATGAATCTGAAGAAATTGAAATTCTGGTCCTTAAATGTTCTTGCTTTCTCTCAGGAAGTCCATTTAATTTTTCATGAAAATCTGTGTCATTTACAGAGAGCCGCTTCCTTTGAGGATGGTAATTTTTCTCTGCAGCTGGTGCCAAGTGGTCTTCATTGGCTCATGGCCAACTGGGAGAATAAGATTCAAACATCTGTGTTCTTCTTTCCCACATTCTTCTCCCCAGCTGTGACACTTAAGTTCTGCTGTCGACTTGATTAGATCAGGAACACGTGGTGAGATTGTTTGCAGGGAGGACGGATGGAGGAAGGGAGGAAGACCATCCTCCAGAATGAGTGGTCGGTCCTCTGGTAGTGGACTGTATTTCAAGAATCACAGGGACATCACAAGGCCTTTTGCCTGGCTGCCCTTGCTGGTGTTCCCTGGCTGTTCTTGCTACTCACTGGTGTGTGCATCTGCCTTGTTCATGCTACTCTTTGTGGACATTTGATAACCAGATTCACTATCTTTCCAATATGGACTGAAAACCAGCACCTCTCCTGCAATCTTCCAAGAATTTAGCGTCATATTGGTACTGCTGAGGCATCTGGTTTATGGGCTGAGCTGATACCTACCGTGTTCTCAGACTCCCTAGCCTGCAGGCAGCCGTGGTTGGACTGCCTAACTTGTAAGTAAACTTGAAAAATCCCCTTTAAAATATAGATCCATTCTATTGGTTCTGTTCCTCGAGGAATCTAATGTACCAATCACTTTAATCTTAAATCTCTTTATCTATCTTCTGCCATCTTTTTGTTGTTATTGTTGTTGTTTTTTCAAGGTAGGGTCTTGCTCGAACCCAGGCTGACCTGGAATTCACTATGCAGTCTCAGGGTGGCTTTGAAATCCTGGCAGTCCTCCCACCTTGGTCTCCTGAGTGTTGGGATTAAAGGTGTGTGCCACCACCCCCTGCTGTCTTCTGCCACCTTTATCCCACATCTTCCCTATGCGAGCACACAGCAGGCAAATGCTTCATTTTCCTTCACATCTGTGTTTACATGTTATTTCTTCAAGGCTGTCTCTGTATCTGTAAAATTTCCAGCAAGTGTTTCATAAATAAAGGACTAAATGAATAAAGAAAGCCAATAATAAATAATAAATATATTTACAGGTGGAAATATTCAATGCATACTGGCATATGGAAATATTAACAAAAAGTAATAGGATTGGAATAGACATCTATTAGCATTTGGACAGTAAAGGATGGAATTTTCCAGGGGCATTATTAAAAGTGAAATAAGCAACAAGCATACCCACCTGGTGAAATGCTACCATCTGCCAGGAAGAGGAAATAGAAGCCTCAGAGAAAAATGGTCAGAGAAGTGGGAAAGAACCATTAGAGCAGAGAAATCTAGATATTCAGAAGAAAACGTGAGGAAGGAAAGAGAAACAATCTTTGTGGCCCAGGGAAGTGCATTCATATTTGAGAATACATTGCTTTCTAACAATTCTTGGCATACTATAAAAAATGTATTACTTTAAAATATAATTATATATTTAAGGAGTACCAGAAGAAATTTTGATCTACAGATACATCATAAAGTGATGACTATAAATCAAAATTAACATATTTGCATGGCTACTTTTGCTTTCTTTCCTTCTTCTCTTGGCTTAAACAACATGAAATCTACTTTCTAGCAAGTTTCCGCTTTATATTACAATGTTATTGACAACAGTCATTATTATGTACATTGGATCTCTAGCCATTCATTCTATTTAACTATGTCAAAGTCTTCCACAGGATTGGACCTATACTCTGAGAGTGAGTATAACATAACTTGTAAACTCTTAAGCATTTCATACATGTTAATTTATAAAATTCAATTCCCATGGAGAACTGGTATTTCCTGATTGCTGGAAAATTCTGTGTTTCAAAGGTTACCAAAGAATCCTTACAGGAAAAGAGAAAGGAATATAGACTACACTATAGGGAATCTTAAAATCCTATTTTTATCTAGACACAATAAAAAAACCATGGCTAATGCTAAGGGTGCATGAAGATTTCAAATACATTGTTGTATAGGCTTGTGTTTATTGTATAGGAACTAAACATCAAGAGCAGTAATAACATATAAGAAGGATCAGGAGAAGTGAAAGAGAACTTAAGAAATAACTGAGAAGTCATTGTGTTTTATAAATCACCAGACCTCTTGTACTCTTGGTACCAAAAGTGTGGGTTATGTCAGAATTATGGGTAAAATTATGATTTAATATTTAAACAGAATAATTTAAAAACAGATAAAGGACATCTCAGAGGATCTCTAGGAGCAAAAATTTGTCAGGAAATCAAAGGGGAAAATGGAAACAAATGCTTATTTTCCTTGGATTTGATTGGACAATGGTATTCATACATACTTACCAAAACTCTTTTCCACCAATAGTTTTGAAAATTTTTGCATCAGATGTCCTTATAGGCATGGGGTGAAGAGCTGAGTGGAGTGTTTTGACTCTAAAGAAACCCAGAAGAAACCGATTCCCCTCTAGCTTTGTTAAGTATCCAGGTGTAAATGTGTAAGGAAATGGGAATGAGAGCATGCTAAAGGCCAGTTTGGCTCTAAAGAGATTCTTCCTGGAGGTGATAACAGTTGATACTAAATTCAAAAACAAAAAATTGCATTCGAGACAAAGAAGGATGGCTTGAGAACATGTCTTCAGAAGGTTATACAATGTGAGCAGTCATAGATACATAAACACAGGAACACTAGCAGTTCCTGACTGAAAGTATAAAAGACAGAGAGGAAAGTGGCTGGAACAGGGGATGGAAAGCAGGCCTGGGTCAGGTCACAGAGCATCTTGCTTTTCATGCTGAGGAACTTAACATTCCTCTTGGGGATTTTCAGGTAACAGTGAAAGATTTTTTGAGAAATATTTTGTCATGTTTTTTAGTTTCAGCTGAAATTTCCTTTTAATGAAAATACCAAGAGCAAGAAGCTCCTTTGTCACCATATATTACATACAGCTCTTACCTGGAGTGACGGGTTGCAGGGACTCAAATGTCAACACTGCACTGCCAGGTGAATAGTGATGCCAGATGGACTTTACTGGCATGAAGATTGTAATTTGCCTCTACATGCAATGGATTCTTTGGAATAATTATAATAATACATCAGTAGAATAACAATTTATAAAAAGAAAAATGGAACATAAAACATAGTAAATCATTTAAAGTAAAATATAAGATCATATTTCCAAGTGTGAGTTGTGTGTGTGCACGTGCACATGTGTGCATGCATATGTGAAGGCTGGAGGAAAAACCCAGGTGTCATTCCTCAGGCATCATCTGCGTGTTTTTTTGTTTGTTTTTTCCAGTCTTGGTCTTTGGCCTGAAGCTCTCCTGATAGGCTAGTCTGGTTGAACAGCACGATCCAGTGATTTTCTGGTCTCTGCCTTTCCAGTTTTGGGATTACAAGTGCTTGTGACCATGTCTAGCTTCTTTATGTCAATTCTGAGTCTCAAACTCAGGTTCTTGTGCTTGCAGGGCAAGCACTTCACCACTGAGCCATCTCCCCAGCCTTACCTTACAGCACTCTTATTACATGTAATCACTCACTACTGAGCCATCTCCCCAGCCTTACCTTACAGCACTCTTATTACATGTAATCACTCACTACTGAGCCATCTCCCCAGCCTTACCTTACAGCACTCTTATTACATGTAATCACTCACCACTGAGCCATCTCCCCAGTCTTACCTTACAGCACTCTTATTACATGTAATCACTCACCACTGAGCCATCTCCCCAGCCTTATCTTACAGCACTCTTATTACATGTAATCACTCACCACTGAGCCATCTCCCCAGCCTTACCTTACAGCAGTCTTATTTCAAGTAATCAGGCAATGTTTGTACCCCAGTATTAACTGAAGTTGGTACTTTAGTTGGTAATCCTTAGTTGGTTTTAGAGCGAAGACCCCACATATAATAATATAAACACAACAATGTCTGACCATAAATAAATATTATTTAGGAGGCTGGAGAGATGGCTTAGCGGTTAAGGCACTTGCCTGAGAAGCCTAAGAATGCTTGTTCAAATCTTCAGGTCCCATGTATAGCCAGATGCAAAAGTGACACAAGCGTTCAATGTCACACATGTGCAAAATGGGGCACATGCGTCTGGAGTTCATTCACAGCAGCTGAAAAGGCCCTGGCGCGCCCATTCTCTCTCTGCATCTTCCTCTCTCTCTCAAAAAATTCTTTAAAAAAAATTATGAATATTATTTAGGCATAAAAATGGAAAATGGACTGGAGATATGGCTTAGTGGTGAAGGTGCTTGCCTGCGAAGCCTCAGGACCCATGTTCAACTCTCCACATCACACGTAAGCCAAACACATAAAGTGAGCCAAGTGTGCAAGGTCACACATGTGCACAAGGTGGCACAGGCATCTGGAGTTTGATTGCAGTGGCTGGAGGCCCTGGCATGCTAATTCTCTCTCTTTCTCTCTCTCTCGTGCTCACGCTCACTCTCTTGCATTAAAATAATTCCAGTATGTTGGTTTTGCCTCAAAAAACAATGTAGGAAAATATGGCCATTAAACAAAAATCAATCAAGTAAAAGAAATTGGAACGAAGGTAAATAAATGTTTTGACATTAATTAAGTATAGTGAATATCTCCCATTATTACACAAAATACAGGATATATTTTATATTTTATAGAAAATCTAGAATATAGGAAACAAAATGAACATGTTAAAGAACTACATATATGCATAGAGAGAGAATTTATTATTCAAGATATTTATGGATCCTATTCATATACAAAACATAATTTAATTTGATTATAATCCCCTCCCAATCTCTTCTTTTGTCTCCACCTTCACACCCCTTCACTGAACTCTTTCTATTTCTAGCTAGACGCTGTTTTGTTTTGACAACCTGGCTTCTCTCCCTCATCCATCATCTACATTGGAATGCTGATGAGTTCCATTTCATGGAGTTCTTGAGGTATTGGAGCTGCTCTGAGGTCACAATGTAGCCTTCACTTCATGACCTAAAGGTCGTATCCCAGACTACTTTCCTCCTCTGGTGGTTATTATCCTTTCCGTCCCCCTTTCTGCAGTATTTTGAGCCTGGAAACACTTTAATAAAGATGTCTGTCTTTAGTACTAAACACTCAATCTTTCACTTATTCTAAGCACTTTGGTGAGTTTTAAGTCTCCCCAGAAGTCACTACCATCTGTTTAAGAAGTTTCTCATATTACCAAAGGCATTTATCCTATCAATAGTAGTGGCCTTCCCCTTGAGGGAGTATGACTTTCCCAACCCAAGTTTTTGACTAGGTTTTCAGTACCAGGCATGTATCCTCTCCTAGGCAGCGAGTCTCAGATCCAATCTGGGAGCCGCTGGTTATTCCTACATCAATCATGACACTATCGTACTGGTGGGCACCTCGTGCTTGACTAGTTGGTTGTATAGCACACAGCGTTATCAGCAGTTGGGTTAGCCTGTTGATGAATTTTCTTACCCAGTTATCTCACTTTATAGCACTATGCCAGCTAAGTTCCAGCTTGATGTTTCATCATCCTGCTATCAACACATGTGTTGTCTTCAGCAGTTGGATCTTACTGGAGGGCATCCAAGAGCTTTGGTAATAGTCTTGGATTGTTTTAGCAGATTCTATGGCTTCTTCCAGCAGCATTATTTACCTGCATATGTTTCTTCCCTAACTCGGGATCTCTCTTCACTTTTTTCTTTTTCTTTTTCTCTCTTTCTCTTTCTCTCTTTCTCTTTCTTCTCTCTCTCTCTCTCTCTTTCTTTCTTTCTTTCTTTTTTTTTGCTTTTACTTTCTTTTGTTTTTCAAGGTAGGGTCTCACTCTAGCCCAGGCTGACCTGGAATTAACTATGTAGTCTCAGGGTGGACTCGAACTCACAGTGATTCTCCTACCTCTGCCTTCCGAGTGCTGGGTTTAAAGGCGTGCGCCACCACACCGGCTTCTTTTTCTTAATTATATTATTTAACTAGTTAATACAGGAGTGAATTTCCTTTTTTTATACAGCTGTAAAGAAAAATGAAATTGAGAAAATTACAGGAAAGTGGGTGGATCTGGAAAATACACTAATGAAGGAACCCAGGCTCAGCAAGACAAAAGCCACATACTCACTCCCATCTGCAGACCCTAACCTTAATTTTTACCTAATTTTTACCTTTTCTGCTCTAGAATACTTTTGTGGATGCCACAGTAGTACAGTTTGCCATCATACATTCTTAGGATTTTTAAAAACATTATAATTTTTCATGCTTTCTTACTTTTACTTATGTATTTATTTACAGACACACAGAGAGAGAGAGTATGGGTACACCAGGACCTCCAGCTGCTGCAAATGAACTCCATACACATATGTCATCTGGCTTATGTGGATCCTGGGGAATCAAACGTGCATCTTCACGCTTTGCAGGCAAGTGCTTTAACTGCTAAGCCATCTCCCCAGCCCCAGACGTTCTTAGTTTTTGATGAGCTTAGCAGCTTTGAGAATCCCTACTCAGGTCCACTATGGTCTTTCTTTTGGAATTAAGATTGAGGTTGTAAGATCTGGGGAAAATGGTTGTTCGGTGCCTTGCTCCTCATACTGTATATCAAGGGTGCACAGGACCGCTATGACTTTGACTGGTAATTTCAGCCTTGGTCACTGGCTGGGACAGGTTTTGTCAGATTTCTCCTCAAGAAACTCTTTTGCTGTTCATCCTCCCACCTGCTCATGGGAAGAAAGTCACTGAGAACAGCACTTGCCACGAGTGACGTCCTTCCTGCTTTGAGAGGCGTGTGCATATAAATCAGATAGGTTAGTCTCTCTTCTTTCTTTTCCAGTCATTTATTTATAATTGTGAACTTTGGGATGTTTATTGTGTACTTTGGGTTATAATAAACACTACTTTACCCCACAGGAGTTTTAAGTTGCCATTTTAAAATTTAATTCTATATAATTGCACTGCAATCAGTCAGATCTCTCTTAGGGTACAAACTTATTGAAATTTATTGACATCTCCTTTAATTCCTAATATGTATGCAATGTCCATAGGTATGTCACATATGCTTAAAATTAATATATGTTCATCAGGTGCAATGTACCATGGCTGTAGCTGATAGCCAGCCCATTAATTTTAATTTTCTTCACTGGCTAATATCTGTCTCCTCCATGGTCTACAGATTACTGAAAGAAGTATGTTATGACTGAATTTATCAGTCTGGGAAGCATGATATTATGAAATTTTGCATTATTTGCTTTGCAATTTTACAAAGATTGCGTGAACA
>PVKW010024044.1:0-32394 GCA_004027895.1 Orientallactaga bullata | reverse complement strand
TCCAGGCCCTGCCATCTTGATTATAGGGGGTCTCTGTGACAATATAGGGTTCATCTTCACAATCATGCAGTAGCCTCTTAGGGACTTCTCTTTTGTTGTTATTTGTTTGTTTGTTTATTTGTTTTTCGAGGTAAGGTCTTACTCTGGTCCAGGCTGACCTGGAATTCACTATGTAGTCTCATGGTGTCCTTAAACTCATGGTGATCCTCCTACCTCTGCCTCCCGAGTACTGGGATTAAAGGCGTGTACCACCACGCCCAGCTTGTTTTTGCTTTTTTTTTTTTTTTAAAAGAAAACAACCCAGCATTTATTGTTTGTTTATTTGTATTTATTTATTTGAAAGTGACAGAGAAAGATGCAGAGAGAAAGAGAGAGAATGGGCGCACCAGGGCCTCCAGCCACTGCAAACGAACTCCAGAACTCCAGATGCATTCGCCACCATGTGCAACTGGCTTTCGTGAGTCCTGGGAAATTGAGCCTTGAATTGGGGTCCTTAGGCTTCATAGGCAAATGCTTAACCACTAAGCCATCTTTCCAGCCCCTGATTTTGCTTTTTGAGGTAAGGTCTCATTCTAGACCAGGCTGACCTGGAACTCGCTCTGCATAGATTTGGCAACCAAAGGCTGGAGAGATGGCTTAGCCATTAAGGCACTTTGCCTGCAAAGCCAAAGGACCCAAGTTCAATTCACCAGACCCAGGTTTAATTCCCCAGAATCCACGTAAAGCCACATGCACAAGGTGGCATCTGAGCTTGAACTCACAATGTTTCTCCCACCCCAGCCTCCTGAATGCTGAGATTATAGATGTGAACCACTATGCCTGGCTTCTCCAAACTTTCTTGTAGAGACTTCAACCCTATCTAGTCTCAGTGGCTTTCTGGAACCATGGAGAAATACCCATGGCCCCCTCAATCTTGCATCTTTCTCCAAAACCAGTAGATGAGCTGTCAAGTTCTGCTGCTGCCAGCTTGGGATGTAGGGATGTAGCCTGATTCTCTGGCTCTCTATGTGTGATTTGGTTGCCAAGTCCTTTTGTTTTTTTTTTTTCTTTTTTTGGTTTTCCAAGGTAGGGTCTTTCTCTAGCTCAGGCTGACCTGGAATTCACTCTGTGGTCTCGAACTCATGGTGATCCTCCTACCTCTGCCTCCCAAGCACTGGGATTAAAGGCATACACCACCATGCCCAGCTAAATCTTTTTATTTTTATTTGTTTATTTGAGAGACAGAAAGAGGCAGATAGAAGGAGAGAGAATGGGGCATGCCAGGGCCTCTAGCTATTGTAAATGAACTCCAGACCCATGCGTGCCACCTTGTCCATCTGGCTTTATGTGGATACTAGAGAATCAAACCAGAATCCAAAGAATCAACCCTAGGTCCTTTGGCTTTGCAGGCAAGTGTCTTAATGGCTAAGCCATCTCTCCATCCCTTGGTTGCCAAATCTATGGAAACACTTTCTTAGGCTGTTGTTTTTGAGCAGGGAACCTCTTCTGGGGCATTCTTGTTCAGGATTTCTCCTAGCTAAAGAATTTTCTGGGCATTGGGAGATGATTCAATGGTTAAAACACTTGTCACTTGAGCCCAAGAACTGGGGTTCAAGCTCTAGACCTGATACAAAAAGGCTAGGTGTTGTGACAGGCTTCTGGAAAACCCAACATGTTCATGGAAAGATGCAGAGAAGGGACCAAGGCTCAAAAGTTGTCTTTTGACCTGTGGCACTTGTGTACCCACTCACACATGAACATGGCAAGTTTGAAGGAAGCCTGAGCCATATAAGACCTTTCCCTTCCACCCAAAAATTGCATTCCCGTAAGCTAGATGTTCCAGTGGATGGGATGTTCAGCTTAGGAATTTTCTTCAGTGGTGCTGATCTCTTTAACAATTACAGCAGCTTTCTCAGCTATCCTGCCCTGTTTGCCCCCACCAAACAACTTAGTTCATTACTTTGAGTTCAGCCTCACTTAAGTTCACAGGATACAGACAGAATGCAGCCCGGTTCTTTTCCAGCACATAACACAAACTGCCTCTAGGCCAGTTTCTTGATGGAGTCCTTGTTTTCTTCAGAAACCACATGAGCGGAGCCTTCCTTGTCTGTACTTAGTAGTCTGATGTTCCGAACTCCTCCTGGAATGTCCCATTAAGCTCTGCTTACAGCATGCTAAGGCTTTTCTAGCCCAAAGTTCCCAACTCTTCCACATTCCTCCTGTAAACCAGGTCCAAAGGCCTAAGAACCACATGGTCAGGTTTATCACAGCAATGGCCCCACTTCTTGGTACAAAATTTTCTTTTCTTTTCTTTCTCTTTTTATTTCTCTGTCTCTTTCTCTTTCTTTCTTTCTTTCTTTCTTTCTTTCTTTCTTTCTTTCTTTCTTCCATTCTTTCTTCTGAAGTAGGGTCTCACTCTAGTCCAGGCTGAGCTTGAACTCACTCTGGCCTCTAATTCACAGTGATCCTCCTACCTCTGCCTCTCAAGTGCTGGGATTAAAGGTGTGTGCCACCACGCCCAGCTTGATACCAGTTTTCTTTATTACTTTTCTCATGATTATGACAAAACACCTGACAAAAGCAATTAAAGGAGGAAGAACTTTTTTCAGCTTACAGTTCAAGGGATTACAGTCCATCCCAGTGGGAAGGTGTGGTGGCAGGAACATGAAACAGTTGGTCACATTAAGCTACAGTCAGGAAGCAGAGAGCAATGAGTGCTGGTGCTCAGCCAGCTCTCTCCTTTTTATACAGTCCAGGACCAAGCCCATGGAATGGCACCAACCACATTTAGGATGGAACCCTACTCCAATTAACCTAATCTAGAAGATTCCTCACAGACATTTGTTTCTATGGTGATTCTATTTAGTTATTTTGATTTTTTGAGGTAGGGTCCCTCTCTAGCCCAGGCTGACCTGGAATTCACTATGTAGTCTCAGGGTGGCCTCGAACTCATGGTGATCCTCCTTCCTCTGCCTCCCAAGTGCTGGCATTGAAGGCGTGCACCAGCACACCCACCTCTATGGTGATTCTAAATCCTGTCCAGTTGACAACCAAGACCATATGTCACACTGAGTAACTGTCCATCTTACAGTTGAGCTCAAAAATGTTGGCTCTTAGCCGGGTACGGTGGCACATGCCTTTAATCCCAGCACTCGGGAGGCAGAGGTAGGCAGATCGCCATGAGTTCGAGGCCACCCTGAGACTACATAGTGAATTCCAGGTCAGCCTGAGCTAGAGCAAGACCCTACCTCAAAAACCAAAAAAAAAAAAAATTGGCTCTTGCCAGGCGTGGTGGTGCACGCCTTTAATCCCAGCAAACCGAAAAATTAAAAAAACAAACAAACAAAAATGTTGGCTCTTGGGCTGGAGAGATGGCTTAGCAGTTAGAGCACTTGCTTGCAAAGCCTAAGAACCCGTGTTCAACTCCCCAGATCCCACATAAGCCAGACACTCAAGGTGACACATGCTCAAGGTTGTGCATGAGTGCAAGGTGGCACACACATTTGGAGTTTAATTGCAGTGGCTGGAGGCCCTGTTGTGCACATTCTCTCTATATATATATCTGCCTCTCTCTCCCTCTCAAATAAATAAGTAAAATATTTAAAAATTATATTTAAGAAAAAAGAAAAAAATGTTGGCTCTAAAAAGTAAGTTTCCACAAAGCATCTATTTGAATAAACTTTCTCTCTATTCTTCTGTGCACCGAGATTCCCTCTCTGTCCTCTCTGGAGCACATTGCCCTGAGGCTGGAAATACCTTGGCAGGACAGATGCTATTTTGGATGCTAATGCTGCAAGGTTATTTCTAGCAGCCGAGACTCAGGCCCGAAAGCCACCTTATCCTTTCCCTGGAATTCAAAAGAGTTGGGCAAGCAAAGAGCCAAGGAGGGAGGGACTACAACGGGCTCCTACAGCCTAGAACCCACCCACTAGACCGTCTGCTGATGATCTGAGCACAGCCCATACCAAACGCTGCTCTTTGACGGCAGCAGACTTTCCCTCACTGCTCACCCTTTCTGATACCCTGCCAACTTTCCCCCATGGAAGAGTAGAAAAGGCCCAGCAGTGAAGTGCCTTCTTACCTCCCAGGAGATCCCGCTGCTGGCTTTTCAGATTTACCAAAACTTGACTCCTTGGGGAAACATCCAAAATTTCTAGGCGGTCCTCCAGATGGAAACTGAATCCCAAATCTTTGGCTCCGTGTCCACATGCATTTCAGACCACTCACTGGGATCTCAGTTGTGTTCTGGAGTGAAGTGTTTTGTTTTTGTTTTTTAAGGTAGGGTTTCACTCCAGCTCAGGCTGGCCTGGAATTCACTATGTAGTCTCAGGATGGCCTCAAACTCATAGCTATCCTCCCACCTCTGCCTCCCGAGTGCTAGGATTAAAGGCGTGCGCCACCACGTCCAGCTGGTGTGAAGTTTTGAACCAATAGCTCATCAGAAGACGGGCATGGTGGCGCACGCCTTTAATCCCTGTACTTGGGAGGCAGAGGTAGGAGGATCTGCGTGACTTCAAGGCCACCCTGAGACTACATAGTGAATTCCAGGTCAGCCTAGGCTGGAGCGAGGCCCTACCTCAAAAAAAAAAAAAAAAAAAAAAGACTGGAGTCTGGAGTCACATATGAGATTTCATGCTAACAGACTACAGTTTCCACAGTTCCTACTTTCCAGATGCTTCTGTAGTTTGATGAGTGTGTAAGAACTGTTCTGTGGAATCAACAACAGATCACTGGCTCAGCCTCTTGAGTGAATGAGTACTTCCATGTCCAAAAATTCCACTCAAGGGCTGAGGAGATGATTTAGTGGTTAAGGCACTTGTCTGCGAAGCCTAAGGACCCAGGTTCAATTCCCCAGTACCCACATAAGCCAGATGCATGAGGTGGTTCATGTGTTTGGAGTTTGCAGTGACTGGAGTCCCTAGTATGCCCAGTCTCTCTCTCTCTATCTGTCTCTTTCTCCCTCTTTCCCCCCCTCTCTCTCACAAATAAATAAATAAATAAATAATATTTTTAAAATCCTACTTAAGGGCTGGAGAGATGGCTTAGTGGTTAAGGTTTGCCTGCAAAGCCTAGGGACCTATGTTCAACTCTCCAGATCCCACATTAGACAGATGCACAAAGGTGAGGCAAGTGCAAGGTCACACATGCCCACCATGTGGCACAAGTGTCTGGATTTCTATTGCAGTGGTTGAGGTCCTGCTGCCTCAATTCTCTCTGTGTGTTTCTCTCTATCTCCTTCTGTCTCTCTAAAAAAACACCCACTCAATGGGCTGGAGAGATGGCTTAGCGGTTAAGGCACCTGCCTGCTAAGCCTAAGAACCCGGTTCCAATCTCCAGGTCCCACGTTTAGCCAGATGCAAAGTGACAAAAGGATGCAATGCTGCGCTTGCCCACAAGGGGGCGTACGCATCTGGATTTCCTTCGCAGCGGCTGAGAGGCTGCTGGTGCGCCCATTCTCTGTCTTCCTCTCCCTCTCTCTCTGTCTCTTTCTGTGTCTCTCTCCAAAAATAAAAATTAAAATTAAAAAATTTAAAAAATTAAAAAAAAAACACCCACTCAAAATGGCTTAACAGAAGAGCAGAATCATGGCTGGAGAGATGATTCATGGTTAAGTGCACTTCCTGCACAAGCATGAGAGTCTGAGGGAGCCTGAGGCCACCTGAGTTGCAATCTCTACAACCCATGTTAAATAGCTGGCCATGGCCATGCATGACTGTAACCCTAGTCTTGTAGGGAGCAGTGACCCAGGAATCACTGGGGCTCACAAATAAACTGCAAGCTCCAGGATCATTGAGGGATTCTGGCTCAAACTAGAGTGGGCAGAAGGGCAACAGAGCAGGCCACTCAAGGTTCCACTCCAGCCACTGCAGGCAAGCACGTGGAGGGCTGCAAGGTTAGACTCTGGCTCAGTAAGCTGAAGGGTCTAGAGGAAATTTGGCATCAGGTGAGGCTTGATCCAGGTGCTCACAAAGAATCCAAGCTAGGTTTCTATTTTTGGGTCTGTCTTTTTAAAACTTAAAAAAAAATTATTTGTTAGAGAGAAAGAGAGAATGGGCGCTCTAAGGCCTCCAGCTTCTGCAAAAGAACTCCAGATGCATGCACCACTTTGTGCATATGGCATATGTGGGTCCTGGGGAAATGAACCTGAATCCTTTGGCTTTGCAGGCAAATGCCTTAACTGCTAAGCCATCTCTCCAGCCAGGGTCTGTTAAAGTGTCACATTTATCCTTAAGTGGCCCTCAACAATTGCAGGTCTATCCCCTACTACAGGTCCTCATGCAAGAGGGGAGCTTTGTGCCACTCTTGAGAGGGAAGGAGAGAGATTCTCAAGGAAGAGTTTCCGGAAGCCTCAGCTAACTTCACTCATTTCTTTTTTTGTATTCTTCCTGGAGTTAGGGTCTCTGTATGTAGCCCATGCTGGCCTTGAACTTGTGATCTTCCTGCCTTGCCTTCCCAAATACTAGGAATACAGGCATGTGCCTCGATACCTGCCTCTCTCATCTTCTGTGTACATCCATGTCATTGTGTGGCCACACATGCCTGCCTGTAATCCTAGTCCCACCTGGGAGCGGAGATCCAAGAATGATCATCAGAGCCCGAGAAAACAAAGAGCAAGCTCTGAAATCAGTAAGAGACACCAGCTCAAAACAAGACCTGATCGAAGAACTCCATGTTTCTGCTCTAGCCACCATAGGTGAGCACACACCCCAGAGTACTATGGAATTCTGTACAGAACAGCCATTGCATGTGAACATGCTTGCAGAAGTGAGATCACAGCTTTCAACCAGATTTTCAAAGCTATTGAAAACCAAAAACCATCAAGAGCAGCCAACTCAGGATTTCTTTCTTTTGTCCTTCTTTTCCTCCATCCCTCCCTCCCTCCATTCCTTCCTTCTTTCCTCTCTTGCTTCTTTTCCTCTTGATTGACACAAATGCTGACACACCACTGCCCAACACCCAATCATTTCAACAGTGGGTTTCACATGGAGCAGCTGCCTGCTAGCGGTATCGCCTCTGCCTGTGCACCAGTGACTGCTATTTCAGTCACGTCCTGAAGAACTGAGAATTCGGAGGAACCAGGTATTCAGTGAGGTACATTTCCAGACAAGATAAATATAGACCATAATATAATCCTTATGTGGAGAATAAGGCTACCGTTGGAATGTCAAGGCTTAAAAAAAAATTACCAAATTATGGGGGCACGCCCAGTTGGACTTCTGGTTTTCACAGTCTCTTTGCTTGTCAAACTTAATATCCAGGAAAATAAGCTAATTTGATTTGGCAGGGGCTGCTGCAATGTGGGGTTGATATCGGTGGTGGCAGCGACCTTTGATGTTTCGTATAAACGGTGTTTTCCCTGCTGTGGAAGTCAGCATTGAATAATAAGCAGCGTTGTCTTCCTCCCCCTCCTCATACCAAAAGTAAAAATAAATTTCTTCTGTGGTTCACAAAATTCACGGAGAAAGCACCTCTTGGTTGGGTCCATGGACCAGATTTGTCAGTGTTGGCACTGATGCTTCAGGCTGATGGTTCATCCCTGTGGGTCCTGAATGCCCTAAAATCCTTAACAGCATCCCTGACCTCCACCCACCAGATGCCCCTCAGTGACAACAATCCCATGCCATGAGATGCCAGATGCCCTTTGGTGAGCAGGAATTTGCCCTCGGTTGAGGAGCACGCTGAACTACTGTCGTGGAAGTAGGAGGAAGAGAGGGTTAAATGATGTTGTTTTCTCGTACCTTCACGCACCTTCCTAGATTGGGACCTTCTGTCTTGAGACAGTCCAGCTCCTTTGGTGGGAGGCACTAGGGAGGAATCTTTGGAAACAGTGAACACCTGCTGTTCCCTCTTTGGCCCCAGGGACTTCAGACTAGATGCAACTCTTCGTTGTCTCTGAGTGACTAGCCCTTTGTACTTCCGCTGACCTTGTGGTTACCTTTTTGCCTGCATTGATTTCCAAACTTTAAGCCTTTGCATGGTCCCTGGGCCCGCACTCAGGGGTCTCTTGCCTGTGATCCATGTTACCTGCAAGGTAAGGTGTCATAACCAAGAACGATTACAAGTAGCTAAGCAGGTTCATGTCAATGGTGTTTCACGGCCGGCTTGCATTGGCTCAGGAGAACTGACTGCTCAAATCTTCAGGAATTCGGGGAGCCATTTGCAGAAGCATCAAGAGTCTGAATTTACCTAGATGGGAGCACAGCCACATGTCACCTAACAACAAGGACAGCATCTGAGGCATGCATTGCCAGGCAAATGTGTGCTGTGTGCACATCCTCAAGAGAACGCGTACAAATGAAGATCGTGGTGCCTACTATGCGCCCAGGCACATCTATCACTCCTGCCTGCTGGCACGTGTTACTATTCTGAATGCTGTAGGCAATGCCAACTTGAATGTCCACTGACTATGTATCTAAACAGAGAAAAGACATAGGAAGATGCTAGGTGATAGAGATTATGTGAATTGAATTATATGACCAACCATTGTGCTCAGAGTCCACTGTTGACAAAAATGCTGTTACAAGGCGCACGAGTGTATTTACATGACAGAAATTGACATATGCTGCAGTTCAGAGCTTTACGGCCTTTCACCCCTGCTGGCCAATTACATGTTTATTAGCATGTCAGTGGCTCAAGCCCAGGTTTGAAACCAAATTGGCGGGAGACACTGCTCACTGCCTACCCAAAGTCTATTTCCTCTTTTTTCGCATGCAAGAAATTCCATCTTGTTTGGCCTGCAGTGAGTCCAGCTGAGTACTACATTTCCTGCCTGTCTTGCACTTACGTGTGTTCAAATGACAAGGTTCACATCAGTGACATATAGACAATTTTTGGAAAAGGACTTCCCAAAACCTCTTTTTTTTTTTTTTTAATTCATCATTTAATTTCTTATTTTAATTTCTTAATTTCCTCAGTTGATGACTTTATCATCTGTGGTGGTTTGAATGTGAAATGTCTGCTATAGCTTCATTTTATTTGCAAGCAGAGAGGGGAAGGTGTGGGGAGTGAGAGAATGGGAATGCCAGGGCCTCTTGTTGCTGAATGAATTCCAGATGCGTGCACAAATTTGTGCATTTGGCTTTACGTAGGTACCGGGGAATCAGATCCAAGCTGTTAGGCTTTGTAAGCATGCACCTTAACCACCGAGCCGTCTCTCCAACCTCCAGGAACTCATCACAAGACAGTCTAACTGGTCATTTCCCTACTCCCTGCTATTGTTTGGATAAGTGTCCCCCAAAGGCTGATTTGCTGTAGGCTTTATCCCCAACGTGGTGCTTAGGAGGTGGTGGAACATTTAGGAAGTAGGAGAAATTAAGTCATTGAGGACATGCCCTTGAGGGAAATATTGGAGCCCTGACCTCTTTCTGTTTCTCTCTGCTTCTTGGTCACCATGAGACTAGAGGCTTTGCTCTGCCACACTTCCTGTTATGATCTGCTGCCACACGTATGTGTTCACCTCAGCAAAAGAGCCATGGCCAACTGGCCGTGGATTAAAACTTCTCAAATTGTGAATCCAAATACATCTTTCTGCTTTAGAAGTTGATGCTCACAGGTTATGGTGTTTGATTCAGGTGTCCTTCCATGAAGTGATGTGTTCTGAATGCTAGGTCCCCAGCTGGTGGCAATTTGGGAATTGGCGCTTCCTGGAGGCAGTGTATTGTTGGGGGAGGGCTTCCTCTTGCCAGTGTTTGGCACACTCTCCTGCTGCTGTTGTCCACCTGATATTGGCCAGCAAGTGATGTCCACCCTCTGCTCATGCCATCAGTTTTCCCTGCTATCATGGAGCCTGCCCTCAGGTCCGAAGCCAAATTAAACCCTTTCCGCCCACAGGTTGCTCTTGGTCAGCTGTTCTCTGCCAGTAACAGGAAGCTGATTATAACACAGGTGTTTTGTTACATCAATGGAAAGTTGATTCATGAGGATTAGATATCAAATATATTTATTTGAGAGAGACAGAGAGAAAGAGGCAGACAAAGAGAGATAGAGAATGGACATGCCAGGGCCTCCTGCCACTGCAAACCACCTTCAGACACATATGCCACTTTGTACATCTGGCTTTACGTAGGTCCTGGGGAATCCAACCTGGGCTGTCAGGATTTGCAATAAGCATCTTTAACCACTGAGAAATTTCCCCAGCCCTGAGTATTAGTTATCTTGAAAGCACAAGATGACAAGTAGAGACCATACACTCAGGATGACTTTGCTGAATGACAGGAGCCCCAGTTTCTGATGACATCACAGGGTCAATGCACCAACCAAGGACCCTCCGCACAGGTTGCTGGGTGGTGGGATAAGGAAACTTACCACTGAATGCAGGCCCTTCTGGAAAAGTCAAAGGAAGCATATTAATGCTCATCATTAGTTCTTATCTATAAGGAATAACATGAACCTGCTAATGGAATGGATCAAATGAGATAGTGATGTAGAAAGCCTGGTATAGTCTTAGCACATGGGAAGTCCTTGGTAAATATAAGTTGCTATTTCTTTTTATTTATTTATTTATTTATTTATTTATTTATTTATTTATTTGACAGAGAAAGAGAGAGAATGGGCACACCAGGGCCTCTAGCCACTGAAAATGAACTCCAGACTCATGACTCCTTGTGCATCTGGCTTACGTGGGTCCTGGGGAATCGAACCTGGGTCCTTTGGCTTTGTAGTCAACAGCCTTAACCTCTAAGCCATCCCTCCAGCCCTAAGTTGCTATTTCTATTATTTCCACAGTCTCCTGTATGTTAGCAGTAGTGCCATGTTCGGGTGCTTGCCTCTGCCTCTAGCCTTTTTCTTTTTTGTATGTTTATTTTTTCTTTTCTTTTCTTAAAGATTTTTATTTTATTTATTTGAGAGAGAGAGAGAGAATGGATGTGCCAGTGCTCAGACTCCACATGCATGCACCACCATATTCATCTGGATTACATCAGTCCTGGGGAACCGAACCTGAGTCGTTAGGCTTTGCAGGCAAGCGTCTTAACCTCTAAGCCACCTCTCCCGTTCTTGATTTCGTCTTTTGAGGTAGGGTCTCACACTTGAACAGAATGACCTGGAACTCACTTTGCAGTTCCAGGCTGATCTTGAACTCACAGTGATCCTCCTACCTCTGCCTCCCAAGTGCTAGGATTAAAGGCGTGCGCTATCATGTCCCGCTGCCTTTGTCTTTTTAAGCATAAAAGCTTTATCTCTTTGCTTCTTTCCTTAGTTTCCACCATGATGCCTGGAACATGGTGGCACTGATAATTCTCATTAAACGAAAAATGAATTACCCTTTGTTGGAGTATAATTCTTAATTATATTCTGCTGTTCAGTGACAGCCTAATCCAATTCCCGCTTACTGAACCATTCAGAGGAATAACTCGGTGATGTTGTGTAGCATCATGTTATGACGGAGAAGTAAGTGTTCTACTCATGCTTGGGTTGTTTACAACAAAAGCATGGATAAACCCTTACATCTCCGCTTTACCTTCATGACTACATATTCAAATGAGAAGAGAGAGAGAGGGGTGCGATGCAAGGGGAGGAGCACTGCATTCTCGGGTGAGGATGAGCACCAGGCTGCAGTGAGATGGAAGTGATGATGAGAACGAGAGGACTTTGGGGAAGAGGAGACACTTGGCACAGGCTTTGGAGGAGAACAGAGTGAAATTTCCATGGGAAAGACACAAGGGCCTCGGGGTCCCAGATAGTCAAGTCTTTACAGATAATGGCATCATGGCAGGACGTCATGGCTGTCACCCTGGGACCCTTCCAAGTGGAAGGTTGGACAGCTAGGAGGCAACTTTTTGTTCTGTCTGTTTTGTTTTGTTTTTAGGTAGTACCTCCATCTAGCCCAGGCGGACCTGGAACTCACTCTGTAGTCCCAAGCTGGCCTCAAATTCATAGAGATCCTCCTGCCTCTGCCTCTGCCTCTGCCTCTGGAGTGTTGGGATTAAAGGTGTGCGTCACCCTGCCGGCTTTGGATGCTGACATCTCACCCTCGGGGAGGAGGGCAGACACTCACGGTAGAGAGCTGAGAGTGCACTTAGGAGAATCTAGGCAGCCACACGGAGACTCCCTGGGGAGGAAGGGAGAAGGGAACCAATAAGCAGGCTGTGAAGTAGATTCCACCTAACTCATTTTTATTCCTTTTTTTAAAAAAAAATTTTCATTTTGTGTACAACACGATTTTGAAATATGTAAACACGATCAAATGTCTAAATTCAGCTAATTAACATGTATTACCTCACATAATTGTTTTTGTCATGAGATTACTCTTAGTGATTGTTAAAAATATACTTTCAAGGGCTGGAGAGATGACTTAGTGGTTAAGCGCTTGCCTGTGAAGCCTAAGGACTCTGGTTCGAGGCTTGATTCCCCAGTATCCATGTAAGCCAGATGCACAAGATAGCATATGCATCTGGAGTTCGTTTGCAGTGGCTGGAGGCCCTGGTGTGCCCATTCTCTCTCTCTCAATCTCAAATAAATAAATGAAAATAAAACAAAAAATTAATATATATATTCAAAAGAACATAATATATTACTATTAATTATAAACACAATGTTGGACAAAATATCTCTTAAACTGATTCCTTCCAAAAGAAATTTCATATCCTTTATGTTTTGAAAAGAGAAATTATTTTGCACAAGAGCAAGCTTATATGGAATGAACTATTGGGCATAGGCCACCTGTCAAGACATTGAGCCCAGAACTTACTCTCTATCACTTCATTTGAACCTCAGGAGAACTTTTTTCTTTTGTTTTTTTTTTGAGGTAGTATCTTGCCCTAGCCCAGGCTGACCTGGAATTCATTGTGTAGTCTCAGGGTGACCTTGAACTCATGGCAATCCACCTACCTCTGCCTCCTGAGTGCTGGGATCAGAGGTGTGTGCCACCACACCTGGCTCAGGAGAAATTCCGAGATTGATAAACACACCCCAGTAACCCTGAAGGCAGTCAAGTTACCCTATCTAGTAGAGCATCCAGATTCTGCATCTTCCTATCTGTTTGTCCTTGTCACAGTGCCTGTGTCTTTATTTGTCAAAGGTCCCTCAAGGGAATTGGAATGAAATAACAATTTAGTTCTTGCACAGCCCTCCAGCCTGGTCCCTAACTGATGGACAATAGCATCTGTTAATATAATGAAATATACAGAGACAATTTAAAGCTGTTCCAAGAGTTGTGCACATTTGGAGGGGTACAGAATCTCATGACTACCTCCCTATAACACGGGGGCTGATGTTTCCTGAATATAATATTTTTAGTTGTGTGTGTGTGTGTGTGTGTGTGTGTGTATGAATGCAGTATGACCTCCTGGCACTGCAAACAAGCACCAAATGGTTACGCCACTTTTCATGTCCAGCTTATATGGGTAGCTTTGGACTTGAACCCAAACTGGCAGGCTTTGCAAACAGGTGCCTTTAACCACTGAGCAACCTCTCCGCCCACTTGGGTTGTAATTTTTAAATCACTCACTTTATTTATTTTTTTGTTTGTTTATTTATTTATTTATTTATTTTGGTTTTTTGAAGTAGAGTCTCACTTTAGTCCAGACTGACCTGGATTTCACTATGTAGTCTCAGGGTGGCCTCGAACTCATGGCGATTCTCCTACGTTTGTCTCCTGAGTGCTGTGATGAAAGGCGTGCACCAGCATGCCCGGCTTCCCTTCACTTTACATAACTCAAAGATATCTATTTCCAAACGCCTTTGGGCAGTGACTGAAGAGGAAAGCAGCATTCCTTGTGACCCAAGGGAGGCAACAGAAACAAATAAAATCTTATTTAACAGTGGGACACAGTCTGAGAATTGGGTTGAGATGAGTCTGTGCTGTGAGCAACGCAAAGTGGAGCTGCATGAAATCTACATGGTCCAGGTTCGTCCCTGGATGTGGCCTCTTGATGCCATCAACAGTTGATGTAAGGATGAGGTAGAAGAGGATGGTGCTATTGAGCACGGCAGGCCGAGTTTAACAAATAATTTTGGGGGGCTGGAGAGATAGCTTAGCAGTTAAGGCGCATGCCTGAGAAGCCTACGGATCCTGGTTTGATTCTCCAGGTACAACATAAGCCAGATGCACAAGGTGGCACATGCATCTGGAGTTCATTTGCAGTGGCTAAAGGCCCTGGCCTGCCTATTCTCTCTCTCTCTCTAATAAATAAACAAATAATAAATAAATAAATAAAATTTAAAAACATTTCTTTAGCAAGTAGCAGCAAAACCTTAAAATAACCATAACAAACATAGTATAGTAAGTACATACACCAGTACCATAGCCACTTCCTGTCATTATCAAGCATTTCGTACTTTTAGGCTCCTGGCAGGCACAGTGGGTTTGCTCTCACAAACACTGGAGCAGGGTACTGCACTACTGGGATGGCTACAACATCACTCAACCATAAGAACTTTAAAAATTTTTTTTTAAATATTTATTTATTTATTTATTTATTTATTTGAGAGAGAGAGAGAGAGAATGGGCACACCAGGGCCTCTAGCCACTGCAAACAAACTCCAGACACATGCGCCACCATATGCATCTGGCTTACATAGGTACTGGGGAATGAAACCTGGGTCTTTAGGCTTTACAGGCAAGTGTCTTAACCACTAAGCCATCCCTCCAGCCCATGGAACTTTTCAGCTCCATTATAATCCTATGAGACCACTGTTATATATATGGGTTTGTCAGCGATTAAAATGTCATTATTCATGCATGCTTGTTTGAGAAAGAGAAACCTTTTGAAGATTGAAAGCTAGCCTGATCTACAGTAGTAAGTCCCTGGACATAGTAAGACTCTATGTCAATAAAACAGAAGTCAAACCAAACCCAAGCCCAAATGAACACAAGCATGGTGGTCTGGTCAAATCTGGCTGCCCACAGAAGGCTGTGTGCTTGTCTCACTGTCGTCTTCTACAAATGCAAGAGAAGTACCAAGTAGGGAATTAAGGAAGGAATCATTTCTCCATTTTTAAAAAATTTAGTATTTATTTGAAAGCAGAGAGAGAGAGAGAGAGAGGAAAGAAAGAAAGAAAGAAAGAAAGAAAGAAAGAAAGAAAGAAAGAAAGAAAGAAAGAAAGAAAGAAAAGAAGGAAAGAAAGGAAGGAAGAATGGGCATACCAGGGCCTCTTGTCACTGTAAACAAACTCCAGGTTCATACGTTACTTTGTGCATCTGGCTTTATGTGGGTATTGGGAAATTGAACTCAGGCTGCCAGGCTTTGAAAGCAAGCACTAACCACTGAGCATGTCCAGCCCTTATTCATTTTTTTAATTCCAATGTCATTTAATACTATGCTAAACCCACCATGCAGAAGCCCCAACCCCCTGAGTCTGAGGAACAGGCACAAGGCTTTCCTGCTTTGGAGACTTCTCAGATGAAAGGCTGTTTTCCCAGGGTTACAAGGATGCACGCCTCCAGGCAACGCTAGCTGCTTTCCTATTCCCGTCTCCCTTTCCTCCTCAGCTGTACTTGATCTGGCACATTACCGTGGTAGCAGGAAAAACCACCCACTCCTTTAATCTGCACATCACGGAGGCACATGCTTTAAAACCCCATCGTTTTTCTTTTCATCTCTTATCCCCTCCCACCATTTTAACTACTTAATTCGCCAAGTTCCTGTGAGCTGCCTATTGATAATTGATAGATTGTTCCTTCCTTTCCAATTTCCTCTATTAGTTATCCCAGGAAGTTGACTTGTGTGTTGCATGTAACCCAATAATTTGGTGAATGCCGGGCTTGCTTGTAGGCCTGTGTAAATCAATCCTGCCCAGCAGGCCTTGGGACCAGAGAGCTATCAGGTTGCATCCTGTCAGGCTCCTCTTCTTCGTTGAGGCGACCTATAGAAAGGCATCGGGACTTCCTCTTGCATTAATGGCTCTCAGTGGCCGTCTGTGGGAGATCATTGATGCCAGGCCTGACTCCTCCTTCAAGCCAGGAAACCTTCCCTGGTCCAATAGACTCTACCTCCACTGGTCCCTGCAAAGCTGGGCTTTTATGAGTGTGGGGGAAGGATGTCTAGCTGAAAACATCTGGTTGCAAGAGAGCTCAGTCACTGGGCCTTGACCAAGCGTCTATTGATTTATTTTTCCTAACAAGAAGCATTAATTATAGAGAAATATCTCCAGGTGAGAATTTTTTTTAAACAGATATATATTTCAGGACTTGTAAGCAGTTGCCTACAGACTCTTTGTATCTGTCCAGCAGCCTAAAACAACTGAATTAACAAAAATCTGAGACCAAATAACTGACCGCTGCTCCCACAATGCATAGCCCACAACCCAGCAGAATGGGGGCAGGGATGAGGGAAAAGAGGGTGCCCACACATGATGTATCCATATGAAATATATTGTTAGTCATCATAACAATAATAATAATAAATCTGGGGCCATACTTCACATTTCAAAGGTTTAGCTTCTGTTTTGTTTTGTTTTGTTTTGTTTTTTCGAGGTAGGGTCTCACTCTGGCCCAGGCTGACCTGGAATTAACTATGTAGTCTCAGGGTGGCCTTGAACTCACGGTGATCCTCCTACCTCTGCCTCCCAAGTGCTGGGATTAAAGGTGTGCGCCACCACGCCCGGCTTAGGTTTAGCTTCTGTTGAGAAAACAGACAAGGAGCGCAGCCTTGGGTTCTTATTTCTACATGGAAGCAAGTGAAATAGCGGGGGTGGGGCCCCTTGGTGCTGTCTGACCACGGTTTTAACAATGGACAATGCAGGTAGTGGTCTTAAACAGCCAAGACTCAAAGCACCGCCACTCTTCCATGGCACATTAGGCTTTGTCAGAAAATCACGTTTCTACTTGAATTCCTTTCGTACTGTAGAGATGCACTCATAGCTTGAAGGAAAGGACCCTGCCTGGCCTTTCCAATCACTCATCTTATAAACTTAATGAAGTTCTCTTTATCTGCCAAAGTGTGGGAGTCCCAAAATGAGGAACCCGGCTTTGTCCATGTAGTACCAGTGACCTCCAGGCAGCTTGTCTGAGACTGGCCACTGCTGTACCTGGGCATCCCTCGCCATCCCAGGACAAACCACAGAAAGGCTTGGTGGAGGGCTTGATGGCATCGTCTCCATCTCCTCGGGAGCTCTTCCCCCGTAAACACATCAGTGCAGTGCTGTGCAGTCAGGACAGTGACAAGGGAGGGTGACAGGGGAGGGCTGGAGAAATCAAGAAAGGGACCCCTTCTCCAGTGTAGTGGGGACAAGACCAGAAGAAGCATCGAGAAGGAGGGGCTGTTAGCATCGCAGCCCCCCCTCTTTCTGACACCTCAGGTGAGCAGCTTTCTCCACCATGAGATGAGACCTTTGAAATGAAGATTTAAACCTTTCCTCCTTTATGAAGATGACCTCAGGTATTTTGTCCCAGCAACAGGAAATTGACTAACACACTCAGTATAGCGAGTTAGCCTTTAAGGGGACAGATGTTGATAGGTAAAAGAAACAAAGCTGGAGAAATGGTATGGTTCTCTCGCTGAATGGAGGAATGCCTCTTCTCACTCTGCGTGGTAGTTTGAATGTATGGCCCCATAGACTCAGGCTTGAATTTTGAGTCTCCAGTTAGAGGTGCCTTACTGGGGAAGAGGTGTCGCTGGGGGCAGATCGAAAGTCCAGTCCTACTAGGTGTGTGGAGGAGAGCAGTTTGAGCTCTGAATAGTCATGCTTGTTGGTGGTGCCGGCGGTTGATGGTGTTTCTCTGTGTTTGGATCTATGAAAGTGAGCCAGCTGACAGTGTTACCCTGGACTCTGTAGGCCTGCAATAAACCCCTTCCTCCCATAAAGCAGTGTCCAGTTGGATGTTTGACCCAGCAATGAGGAGGAGCTGACCGCAACACTTTGTATCTACCTGGTCTAAAAGGGATCGTGATACAGGGTCACATTCAACAAGAGCTTCAGGTGTGGAGAGAGAGAGATGCTCCATTTACCTGGTAAAACCACATTTACCAGATCCACTGTAGAAAGCAGGAGTACAACCTTGATGGAGTTTGAGAACTGTCTCAGCAAGAGGAGGACTGGAGAGAATATTTACAGAGGTTTGGGGTCTTGGCTGGACAATTTCAAAGCTGCTTTTGCTCTTATATCTGACTTTTTTTTTAATTTGTGTGTGTGTGTGTGTGTGAGAGAGAGAGAGAGAGAGAGAGAGAGAGAGAGAGAGAGAATGGGCATGCCAGCGGCCTCTTAGCCACTACGAACAAACTCCAGATGTGTACGCCCCCTTGTGGTCAAGTGCAGCATTGGCCCTTGTGTCACTTTGCATCTGGTTAAACGTGGTACCTGGAGAATCGAATGGGCGCTCTTAGGCTTGGCAGGCGGGCACCTTAACTGCTAAGCCATCTCGCCAGCCCTGGCTTTTTTTTTTTTACATTTTTATACTTATATATTACATTTTGATCGCACGTACCCCACGTTACCTTCCCTTGCCTCCCTCATGATCACTATGCTTTTCTTCTCATCTCTTACTAGTGCCTGTGCCTTGGAAGAGAATGTTTCCCCAGTTCTTGGCAACATGTAACTGTCATTAGCTCATCAGGAAGGGGAAAGGCTTCCCAAGCCCCTCCCTTATCTATAACAGAATGATGACTGGCTCCTCCCCCCATGGGCAGGTCTTATGCAGGGAACTACATCGGGAGTCTGTTCATGAGTGTGAAGCACTTGTGTCAGGATGCCACAGTTCCATAGTGCTCCTCCCTGGGCCTCCATCTCTTACATTCTTTCTGTCCCATATTTTACAGTGTTCCCCAAATCCTGGAGGTGATAATGTGCATGTCTTACTTAAGGCCAGGTGCTCATTTGTCAGTCACTTACTTTCCGTAGTTGACTGGTTATGATTTTCTACGTTGACCTTTGATTGGTTTTATAAGTTGGAG
The DNA here is from genome assembly GCA_004027895.1 of Orientallactaga bullata. Classification (NCBI taxonomy): domain Eukaryota; kingdom Metazoa; phylum Chordata; class Mammalia; order Rodentia; family Dipodidae; genus Orientallactaga; species Orientallactaga bullata. Next base: position 13,585 of record PVKW010024044.1, on the reverse strand, counting down.
GAGCCACTGGGATTGGGCAGAGTCTATAACAACGTAGCCCTAGATCTGGAGACAGAGTAAGGCCAGAGTCCAAAGGTAAATGCTGTCATTGGTATTCACTCACATGCTCTTTCTGCTTGTCTGAAGATGGATCTTGAAGGGACAAGTCTTTGTTAGAGCCCCTAGCTAGTTACTTCTGCATCTCCTACATACAAATGGATTGAAAAGTATGCCTAGGCCTCCTATCTATGCTTGCCATGGTGACAGAGCACTGTGTTGCCCCAGTTCTGAAGCCTGACTTCACCCTGCGTAGAATGGCATTCCACTGGTGGGTCTTGCTTTCCCTCTAAGTACTGCCTTGTCTGTGGGAGCAGTGAAGAGAGCAGTACCTCCCATCTGCTCTCCCTGCACCCCAGAGCCCATCACATGCCTCTCTCCAGCGGGATATCAGGAGAAGATGACACCAAATGCTACAGTTCGTGCTCAGGATTCCACCTCCACATGTTGCTCTGTGTTAGAAGTGGTGGAGACAGGACATTGTGAAGCAAAACCCAACTGTGTTCTTTCTACAGAACGATCTCTGACCCTCCCCCCCACCCTATTTTATAACCATTAAGAAGTTTCTCCAGCTCTCAAGTGACAATATTAACAACGTTCATTAGGATCATTTCATGCAAATTCTTGGTAGAATCATCATTTGGGGGTTTGTATCCATGATGCTCATGGATATCAAAACCCAAAGATGGGTCTGGAGGGATGGCTTAGTGGTTAAGGTATTTGCCTGCAAAGCTAAAGGACCCAGGTTCGATTCCCCAGGACCCACGTTAGCCAGATGCACAAGGGGATGCGTGCATCTGGAATTCATTTGCAGTGGCTGGAGGCCCTGGCATGCCCATTCTGTCAGATAAATAAATAAATAAATTAATTAATTAATTAATTAATTAAAAAAAACCAAGGATGCTCAAGTCCCTCCTATAAAATGGCAGAATACTTGTATAAACTCTACACATCCTTTTGTATGCTAGATTGACAGCTTTTGACTACTTACAATGCCTTAGAAAGCATCCACATCAGTTGTTACACAATTGGGCGACTAACAATATTTAAAAAAAAAAAAAGGCTGTACATTTTTCATATGGATATGTTTTTTTTCTCCAAATATTTTCTTTTTTTAAATTTTTTAAATTTTTATTTATATATTTGACAGTGATAGAGTGAGAGAGAAAGAGGCAGAGAAAGAGAGAGAATGGGTACATCAGGGCGTCCAGCCACTGCAAATGAATTCCAGATGCATGCACCACTTTGTGCATCTGGTTTACGTGGGTCCTGGAGAATCGAGCCTCGAACTGGGGTCCTTAGGCTTCACAGGCAAGCACCTCACCGCTAAGCCATCTCTCCAGCCCTGTTTCCCTCCCCAAATATTTTCAATCCAAAGTTGCTTTGATTTATACACGTGGGACCTACGGAAATACGGATTGGTTGTAGTTTATTCTCGATGAGTCTAGGGAGAGGAGCGAGAACATATGCTGAAGCTGAAGAAGGGGAAGAGTCTGATGCCAAAGGGCTTCGTGGGCTAGGGTCGTGGCCTAGCAGTGCTCCTCATTGTGTGATGGTGTTGCACTCCTGAATCTGAGGATAGGTGGAAAATAGCCTAAGGAACAGAAACGTCTAATGTACACAGCTTAGTGGTGTGCTGGCTGGCGTGTGGTAAGTGCTTGGATATTGATGACTGTTGCTGCTGTCACATTGAACTTCAGAGCTGAGAAGGACTCCAGAAGGCCCGCATCCATCCCATGATCCTCTAAAGACAACTGCCAATCAAACTTCTGAGTATTATTCTTTTTAAAAAAATTTTTTTAAAAATATTTATTTTATTTTGGAGAGAGACACAGAGACAGACAGAGAGATAGGGAGAGGAAGACAGAGAATGGGCGCACCAGCAGCCTCTCAGCCACTATGAATGAAATCCAGACACATGCGCTCCCTTGTGGGCAAGTGCGGCATTGCGCCCTTGCGTCACTGCATCTGGCTAAACGTGGGACCTGGAGATTGGAACTGACGTTCTTAGGCTTAGCAGGCAGGCGCCTTATCCACTAAGCCATCTCTCCAGCCCTCTTCTTTTTTAATATTTTATTTTTATTTATTTGAAAAAGAGAGAGAGACAGAAAGAGGCAGGGAGAGATAAAAAGAGAAAGAGAGAGATTGAGAGAATGAACATGCCAGGGCCTCCAGACCCATGGGCCACCTTGTGCATTTGGCTTATGTGGGTCGTGGGTAATCGAACTTGGGTCCTTTGGCTTTTCAGGCAAGCACCTAAACCACTAAGCCATCCCTCCAGCCCACTTGCTGAGTATTCTTGTCACTGAAGTCACTGCTGCTTTGACGGCCATTACTTTGCCTAACCTGTTATATCATCTCTGTTCCCCACACCAAGGACCCTGACCTGCTTGGTGTCCCAATGGTCCATGACTGTCTGCTGTCCTTCTATAAGTCTGAAAGTAAGCTGAGGACAGGAATGTGCTTCTGGTCTTTTCATCCCGGATGTGTAAAAAGCTTAAAGGATTCATTCATTCAAAGGGCATATATATGATGAGTCCATTCTGGACCTGGACAGAATGCCGGGTATTCAGGGATGACTCACAGGCAGAGACTAACCCTGGGAATTTTCCTCCAGGCCAAGCATGAGGGGTGATTGGATGGATAATTACCACTAAGGGCTTAACATTCACCAATTGATGGATGCTCAAGGAATGGACAAGGAAGTAATTTTTATAGATCAAGACATTAAAACTTCACAGATTGGAGCTGGGGAGAGTTCTCAGTGGGCAAAGCGCTTGCCCTACATGCATGAAGACCTGAGATTGATCCTTGGTACCCGTGAAAAATGCCAGGCATGGTGGCCCATGTCTGTAATCCCAGCACTAGGGAGGTGGAGACAAGAGGATTCCTGGAGTTCACTGGTTAGCCAGTCTAGTCTAATTAGTGAGTTTCAAACCAATGAGAGACCTGGCACAAAAAGAGGTAAATGACGTTTCTGAGGATAGCACTTGAGGTTGGCCTCTGGCCTCCATATGCACATACACACCACCACCACCATCACAATAACGCCACATAAACTACAACAACCAACTTCATAGAGGGTGTGGTACCTCAACAGCATTTACCAAATCATGCCATGCATTATTTCTTAGCGAGTAATATATGCACATCTGAACAAGTGAAATGATTCCAAAGTAGTTTAGAGTGAAAACTAAATCTCCCTTCAAATCCTGTCATTTTTCCTTCCAGAATCACCTGTTTCTTGTTCCACCTGCACATCTTAGCATGCCTATCGCTGCTCCATACTTATCTTCAAAGCACACTCTTCCTGGTTTCACATAATTACACACCTGGAGGACCATCTTATCAGTATAGACTGACCTCCTATATTATTATCACAGCTGGCCTTAGAATCTCTGGATTGAAAGTCTTTGGGAAAGAAACGCATTTCTACTGAACACAACAACAAACATCTTGTTGCCTTGTCAACACACAATAAGACAATTATTTAGATAACACTGAATTATGTATTATAAGTCATCTAAAGATGATTTAAAACATACAGGAGAATGCACTCCACTTTCAACTTTTGATATCCACAGGATGTTAGAGCAGTTCAGTTGTTTACAGCAAGTAAAGAAGCAAAAGATGCCTGGATTGTGATAAGGCCAAACTTACTACACATCTGTTGAGGGTTCAAAAAACAAAAAGCCATGAGAAGTGGTCAAGCTACTTCTCTGTGAATTCTCTGAAAGTTCCTCATTTCAAGAAGAGAACAGTTTAAACTCTGGAGGTCACGAAGGAGACTTGATAAAGGCATGTAGGCTCTTATTGTCTACTTTGCAGGGCAAAGCTTCTGAGATTCCAGAGAGAAGAAGTAGCCACGCACTCAAGAACAGAGCCCAGCTTAACTGAGGCTGGCACAGAGGGGTTTTGGAGGTCCGGGATACTTGGGCGATGGCGGTGAGAAGTGAAGTGAAGTCTAGGGAAAGTCTAACTCTGGAAAAATCTAACACCAGGTTCTGTCTTCAGGAAGGTCCTCCCCTTTAGAAAACATTAGAACCTTTAAAACTGGATTGACTTCTTTACTGTACACTGGTGGCTCAGCATTAATTCTTCAAATTAAAGGTAAGTGGTTGTCAAAGGCAGTGGGCATAAAATGACCTGGGGAGGTACTGTGAAGCAATATAAAGAAAAAAGTCAATTGATTTGAACTACTGCCTGTACACAGCGTCTCAGGTAGATCAAATGCAGGCAGTCTAAAGATCCCCTTTGAAAGTCCTATTAATTGGAGCCCAGCTAATTCTAATTCTATTATTGAGTCCTGTAGTCAAGGAGGGAAACACTAAGAAGGAAACAAGCCCAGACTGAGACTGAGTAGATGAAATTTCTGCCACTGTAACTGTTAAGTCCTGACTTAGATGTGTGCATGACTCACTCAGTGTACTGGGAAAGGGGTTTCTCAAGTCCCAGGGAACACGACACAGATGGCTCAATGGTTAAAAGCCTAATGAGCAGGGTTTGACTCCCCAGTACCCATATAAAGCCAGATGCATAAAGTAGCACATGCATCTGGAGTTCGTTTGCAGAGCCTGAGGCCTTGGCGTGCCCATTCTGTCTCTTTTCTCTAGCTCTCTTTCTCTCTACTTGCAAATAAATAAATAAATAAAAATATCTTTTTTAAAAAGAAAAAAGGATTTTCTTCTTCTTTTTTTTTCCTAAAGAATTTCATTCCTTTCAAAATAGTTAGAAAACCTACCAGCTGGATGCTGGAGACATAGAATGGGTCTGATGTAGTCTCTAGGAATTGATAGTGATGAGAAAAAAGAAGGCAATAGTGCTAAGGAAGGGAAGAGGGGGTGAAAAGAAGAGAAAAGAAGGAAAAGGGTGAAAGGAAAGAGGAGAACAGATGAATGGAAGAATGAATATTTTCCAAGTGACTTCTCTGAAAGGTTTGAAACAGCCAACCAAAGTCCCCCAGGACGCTGCAGTCATTTCAAAAAGCATTCCAGAATGTTTTAAATTCCTAGGGAAATGTGATGGCACTCGATACATGTAGCACACAGAACAAATCACTAGCTTGAGCTAACTCTAAGCTTCAGCACTAGACTTTCCTGTGTTCTTTCTTGATGATGTCATAGCTCTGGCTTTCAGTAATTGCTGTAATAAAACACAAATACAGCATGAACATGCACATGAAATAGGAAACGAAAGGGGTGGTCCTCGTTCAGTTTTTTGGAGTGAGAGAAGCTGTAGAGTACCCAACAAGAGCATGTATCCCTCTGTAAATAGAGTAGGTTTTCTGTGTTTGTGGGCTCTGTGCCCTCCAGTTCAGCAAGCTGCAATTTGAACAACCATGGATCAAAAAATATATGAACAGTTTGCTCAATGTTTAAAGGAACTTGCTTGCAAAGCCTGCCAGCCTAAGTTTGATTCCCCAATACCCATGTAAAGCCAGATGCACAAAGTGGTGCATGTGCCTATAGTTCATTTGCAGCAGCAAGGGGCCCTGGTGCATCCATTCTCTCTTTCTCTCTGCTTGCAAATAAAATATTTAAAAAATTTAAAAAGTATTTGAGGGCTGGAGAGATGGCTTAGCGGTTAAGACGCCTGCACGCTAAGCCTAAGAACGTCAGTTCCAAACTCCAGGTCCCACGTTTAGCCAGATGCAGTGACGCGAGAGTGCAATGCCGCACTTGCCCACAAGGGGACGCACGCATCTGGATTTCATTCACAGCTGAGAGGCTGCTGGAGCGCCCATCTCTATCTGTCTCCCTCTCCCTCTCTCTGTGTGTCTCTCTGTGTCTCTCTCCAAAATAAAAATAAATATTAAAAAAAGTATTTGAACAAAAAATTGTGTAAATACTGAACATGTATGAACTTTTAATTTTAAAAAATTCATTTATTTAGTTAATTGCAAGCAGAGAGAAAGAGAAAGAGAATGAGAGAATAGGTGCTCCAGGGCCTCTAGCCACTGCCAACGAACTCCAGATGTATGTACCACTTTGTGTATCTGGCTTTATGTGAGTAGTGGGAAATTGAATCCAGGTTGTTAGGCATTGCAAGCAAGGGCCTTAACCATTGAGCTATCTCCCTAGCTCCCTGAACACGTACAAAATTTTTGTTCTGGTCAATAGTTCCTAACATTTCAGTCTCACACCTATTTACACAGGCTCAAAGGTGATGTAAATATGGGGAAAGTTATCTAGAAAGACCGTCATTTGTATAAGGGACTTGAACACCCTCAGGCTTTGATGCTTGTGTATACAGAGAGGTGACTTGTGTTGCGGCTGTTTAAGAATGAAACAGAATATTATCCTTCCCGTTGATGGGGCACTGTATTTCTCAAAGGGCTGCTAAGTTACTTATGTCACAGATGCTAAATACATCCTTTGGTGCTAACTGCTTAATGAATGGGACCATTACTTACTGCTTTTTGCCCAGAGGCACTGTGAAGAAAGAAAAAAAAATTAGTGTGCTGCTCAGGGTGTTGTGAACAGAGAAAGTTTGCGAGCTTCTCTGAATTATCCTGTTCTTGCAACCTTTAATTCCTGATCATTTCATTCTTACAACAACACCATTAGTTAGGGACTATTACTCACTTTATTTTACTTTAGACAAAACAGGATCCATGAAGGCCAGCATCCTGTAGCTAGTTAGCGCTAGAGGAGGGAATGAATTTCGACCAGTCTGACAGGATTCCTGAGTTCGTAGTCATTCGGTTCAGCTCTCAGATACGTGGGTTGTCCAATTAGCCAGTACATGGTACACCCTCAGCACCAGGAAAGCCTGGCTTTACTATATTACCAACAAGGCTGCCTTATGCTTTCATCCTATTAAACTGCGCCCGTGTCTTATCCTCTAATTTGAAATCCCTTGATGTCTGGGCAGTGCAGCCCTGTGAGTCAGACCATTGGCTCCGGCAGGAACAGAGCCTCGGGGACTCACGGAGTAATATGCCCTCTGACTACAGTCCTACGCAGGTTCTTTTTTTTTTTTTTTTTTTTTTTTTCAGGCTCCAGGAGGTATTCTTTCTGAGCGATGAGGAAAACTTGGAGAGAGTTCACAAAGAAGCAGTAACTGTAATCACAGGATGGGAACCAAAGAATATTACAGTGTTAGAAAGCAGCTAATGGACACTCCCCACCCCCCCGTGACACGAACAGGAAACAGGACCAGGGGTTGAGACACGTTGTCTAAGGCCACAACACGAGGAAGTGGCAGAGGTGGGGTGAGCAAGCTACAGCTCTTGAGATATAAGCCATCTGGGGAAAATCAAGCTCAGGGCAAAACTGGAAGCCTCCGTTGGCGTCTCCAACCTTCTATATCTATCTTCAAGCCTTCAAGATGAACTTCCAAGGCCTAGGTGCTAAGATTTATTGAGCCTGACCCTCTGTTCTGAACCTTGCACGTATAGGCCAAATATCCCTTATTCAAAATGCTTGGGACCAGAAGTGTTGGAATATTTGCATATACATAATGAGGTGCCTAGGGTTAGGACCCAAGTCTGTACATTAAATTTATTCATGTTTCATATACACCTTGAAGATAATTTTACATGTATTTTTTGTGCACCTGTGCTATGACTGCAACCTGTTGCATGAGGTCAAGGTTTCAGATGAATGGTGTTCAATTTGTATGATTCTGCCCAGCCTGACTTAGAAGTCACATTAAAAACAAAAAATTGGGCTGGAGATATGGGTTAGGGGTTAAGGCACTTGCCTGTAAACCCAAGGACCCAGGTTTGATCCCCCAGTACCCACATAAGCCAGATGCCCATGGTGGTACATGCATCTGGAGTTCATTTATAGTGGCTAGAGGGCATGGTGCACCCATTCTCTCTGTCTCTCTCTCTTCAATAAATAAATAAATATTTATTTAAAAAAACTCAAGTCTTGGTCAGGTCTCTGTAGTTTGTGTCTCTTTCTTACAGCAGCAGAACCTATACCTAGTACTTGCTACATAATTTGCAGGGACCAAAAAGATACTCGTAGAATTCCCAAGAAAATGATTATTAAAATTTCAAGACATGGACAATAGAGAAACAATCAAGCCCCTGTTTTTCATCTTTCCTAAGGTGATGGTTAATTTCTATGGAACCAGCCTAGATGTCCCTCAACTGATGAGTGGATAATGACGATATGGCACATTTATACAATGGAGTTCTACTCTATTTTCTTAAAAAAATTTTTTTTAAATTTATTTTAGCAAGCGAGCGAGAGAGAATGGTTGTGCCAGGGCCTCTAGCCACTGCAAACAAACTCCAGACACATGCACCACCTTGTGCATTTGGCTTACCTGGGTATTAGGGAGTTGAACCTGGATCCTTAGGCTTCACAGGCAAGCACCTTAACCACTAAGCCATCTCTCCAGCCCTAATTTCTATTTTCTAACCACTAAAACTTTTGAGTATTACTCAAAGCACTACTAAGTAGTAAAGCCTTTAAGTACTACTCAAAGTAGTGCTAAGTACAAAGCCTTTAGTAACTACTCAAAGGCTATTGAGTACTGAAGCCTGGAAGCATTACTCACAATAGTACTGAGCACTGAAGAGCTTTAGTGCTATTCAAAGTTCATCCTAAGTACTGAAGCTTTTGAGTTCTGCTCAAAGTATCACTAAGTACTGGAACCTTCAAGGCAAGAGATTATAAGGGCAACTTTTGATGTGACACTGCCTGAGTTTTAACCTTTATTTGCATTACTCACCAGCCACATGAGTTGTGGCAAATCTCAGTTCATCTGTAAAGTGACAATACAAATAATAAAAGAGTCTGCCTCATTGGCTTGGTTTGAGGATTAAATAAATATAGGTAGGCAAACATGTTGGCACTTTGTAGGTTCTTTTTAAATGTTGTAAGTTGTGGGCATTCAACCCATGGTAATCTCTTTCTTTCTTTCTTTCTTTCTTTCTTTCTTTCTTTCTTTCTTTCTTTTTTGGTAATCTATTTCTTATCAAACATTTATACTGCCTCCTCCTGGCCTTTGATTTGTACTTCTACCTATTCCTCCCATCCAAGTACTAACCAGACCTGACCCTGCTTAGCTTCTGAGATCGGGCATGTTCCGAATGATAAAGCAGTAGACACTTCTACCTTTTTCTCTATTTCCCTTACTTCAGTGTTACACTAGGCAGGTAAATTGTTTTAGAAAATCAGGCTGAAATGATTATATTAGACTGACTCTAATTTATTATAATAATTGACTTCATGAATACCAGTTATTAAATGCTCATTTAGTTATGCGCTTCCCTTTGCTGCTACACGGACTTCATATTAGTCATCATGAAACAAGGCAGTGTAATTACAACAAAGCAGTGAGGACACGAACCAATAAAAATCAAAGGTAGGAAAAAAAATGGTTAGAAGATTGCTGGGGAGTAGTTGGGACTTCCTGTGCCCTGCCAAGAACACATGACAGGAGGTAGAGGCAGGTGATGGGGTGTTAGTTGGTGGCCCTAAGACCTATATACCTTCCACAGTGATCCTCCTATCTCTGCCTCCTGAGCACTAGAATTAAAGGCGTGCACCACTACACTCAGCTGTCCTGTTTATTCCTATATTGAAGCCATCACCTCTGGTACATCAGAATGTGATTTTTTTTTTTTTTTTTTGAGATAGGATCTTTGCCTGGATATTCAAAGTAAGCTGAGGCAGGGCCCCAGGTCAATATGCCTAGTCTCTTTATAAAAATCACCAAAAACTAAGTGGCTTAAACAGCAGAATTCTATGGTGTCACAGTGTTGGTTCCTTCTAAGGGCTACAAGAGAGAGCTCTTTTCCTTTCCTCATCTTCTAGTGGCTAGTTGTCAATCTTAGGTGTGCCTGGTCTCAAAGAAAAAACCACCTCTCTTCTTTTATCTTCCTGTGTACAAATCTATGTCGATATTTCTCTTTATGAAGAACACCCAGTCCAGCTGGGTCAGAGCCCACATCAATGCCCTCAGTTTAACTTGTTATCTCTGGGACCTTTATTGTCTCCAAACAAGGTCAGAGTGTAATATACTGAGGGCTGGGATTCCAACAAAGAAGTTTTGGGAACAGACACAATTCCACCGATCAAGGTGATTTTGAGTAAGTCCCTCCTTTCTCAGAGTTCACTTTACCTACTTGCAAAACGAAATGTGACCAGATGACCTCGGAGAGTTATTCATCCCCATGGAGGCCAATCAGATACCAACTCCCATCCATGTGGGGATAGACACAGCCACGACGGGAAGAACCAGAGACAAAAGTTTCCATTTCCATAGGGCACATGGGCTAGCACCTGCCTGCTAGGGTGGACGCGTCCTTTCCTCAGTGTGCCTTCATGCTCCGCTTGAGAAGGTGTCTCCTAAACATTCTTCAAAACTCTGTATTTAAGCTTCTTTCACGTGCCGGGATTTGGACCTTGTCACTCAGCACCAATCACCAGCGAGACCTAAGGCTGGGCAAGATCCTCTAGGAATTAAGTGATGCATACCTGTTTGCCCTTATCAGTCATTAAGAAGGCCTGTGACAAAGCACTGGCTTGAATCACCTGGACTTGGCTGCACCCAAGTCCTAAGGGGGAAATGCCGGCACCTTACTCCCTCACCTCGGTCCATATCCATCAATCTATCTTGGCAACAGCTACAATTTTATTTCCAGTCCTCGGAACACTTGAGTTGGAACGGGAGAAAAGGTTCATAGGCCACTGGTCGGGGGTGCCTCTTGGATGTTTGCACAGTGGACTCGAGTTTATCGTTGAAGAGAAGACGGCTTGGTTGGATGAAGAAACGAAGGCAGTAGGTAAGTGGGTCAGTTGAGGGTTCATACCCAAGCCTGAAGTTTGACATTGACCCAAACCCACAGGCATGTGATCAAATCTGAAAACACGAGCTTCAAGAATCCCCCTGCAGTTTCTAAAACAATCCGACTGCTTAACATTCACAGAGCCGTCATCACCGACACACACACACACACACACACACACACACACCCCTCTCCCCTCAGCCACCTTGCTTTGCTACTTTTCCTTATTAAAAACTCACCCCCACACTGTAACTACCGCCTTCTCATCTGTCTCACCCACCAGATGGCAAGATCCTGGAGAAGACAGGACAAGAGACTGCTCAGTGAACAGAGGAAATCAAGGAGGCTAATGTCAAGGTTGAGAAGACAGACTATCCCCATAGCTGCCTGCCTGTGTGATGACATCACAGGCCGAGACAGAGAGGTTAACAGAGCTGTCCTGTGGTTCCGAGTAAATCCAGGCAGGAAAAGACCTCAAATGATATATAAGCTAATGGCTAATTCTTTTCTGCTTTTGACTCCTACATCTCTCTCTCTCTGAAACACAAACACCATTTGTCAATTTCTGGTGTGTCCTTCTAGAGCTAGACTGCTTAAAGGCAAATGTTTTATTTTAAAACTACCCGTAAACAGGAATATGCTATATACATTTTTTTTTTTTTCTTGAAACCATAGACCTGGCCACCATCCTGGTAAGTCTCATAGAACTTTTGCCTCTTCTGGGTCTTTTTAAAAAGTTTTATTTCTGCCAGGCGTGGTGGCACCTGCCTTTAATCCCAGCACTCAGGAGGCAGAGAGAGGAGGATCGCCGTGTGTTCCAGGCCACCCTGAGACTACAGAGTGAATTCCAGATCAGCCTGAGCTAGAGTGAGACCCTATCTCGAAAAACCAAAAAAAAAAAAAAAAAAAAAAGTTTTATTTCTTTATTTACAAGCAGACACATAGAGAGATATACAGACAAACAGAGAGGGAAGGAGAGAGAATGGGTGTACTAGGGCCTCCAGCTGCTGCAAATGAACTCCACATGCACGTGCCATGCTGTGCATCTGATTTTACATGGTTACTGAGGAATGAAACCCAGGCCAGCAGGCCTTTACAGGCAAGCACCTTTACCCACTGAGCAATTAATCTCCCCAACCCTTTATAAGCTCCCCCACCTTTTTTTTCTTTTATAAGCAGGGCCTCACTACAGCCCAGGCTTACCTGGAACTCACTCTACTCCAGACTGGCCTCAAACTCACAGCAATCCTCCTACCTCATCCTCCAGAGAGCTGGAATTAAAGGTATGTGCCCCCATGCCTGGTTCTCTTATGAGTCTTGATCATAATTTTACTTAAATGATGTGTTGTGATAGCTAACAGAGTGTCTTATGCCTGAAGATCCTAACGGAATGTCTTTTAGTGGAGCATATTTTAGAATCATTAGAAAGGTGTTTCCCATCCTGTGCCTCTCCCTTCCTCATATTTCTCTCTCCCTCCCCTCTCTCCTTTTTTTTCTTTCTTTCTATCAAGACATGGTCTGATTCATCCCAGGTTGACCTCCAACTCACTATGTAGCCAAGGATGACCTTGAACTCTTGATCCACCTACTTCTACCGCTCAAAAACTGGAATTGCAGGTTCCCAGATCCCGCCAAAAACAGAGTTCGTGATTCAGTAGGTCTACATAGGATTTGTGAACTTGTACTTTTTGTTTGTTTGTTTGTTTGTTTGTTTGTTTGTTTGTTTGTTTGTTTGTTTGTGGTAGGGTAGGGCTCACTCTAGCTCAGGCTGACTTGGAATTCACTATCTAGTCTCAGGGTGGACTTGAACTCACAGCGATCCTCCTATCTCTGCCTCCCGAGTGCTGGTGTTAAAGGCGTGCGCCACCACACCCAGCTTTTATTTCTTTTTAAAATATTTTATTTATTATTTTCCAAAAAGAGAGAGAGAGTTGTGTGTATGGGCACTCCAGGGCCTCTAGCCATTACAAATGAACTCCAGACATATGCATCACTTTGTGCATCTGGCTTCATTTGGGTACTGAGGAATCAAACCTGGGTCCTTAGGCTTTGCAGACAAGTGCCTTAACCACTGAGCAATCTCTCCAGCCTTGCCCCGTAAATGTATATTTCTAACATAGTCATGGTGGTGCTGCTGGTCTGAGGCCCCCATTCTGAGATGCATAGCACTGGAATGAGACTATGTGAGTGAAGCAATCAGGGAGTTTTATTCACAAAATTATTTCTGCTGCCTGGCACCTGGTAGGTAGGCAGGTAATAATTATTTATTGATTGTAAAATACATGAGTGAATATTCTAATCCTAGTTGTGGGCACCTCATACCTGTCTATCAATCTGGGGTAAATAAAGCCCAAGTGGTCTTGCTAAAGGAAACTTGAATGGGGGAGGTATAGGTCAAAGTCAGGGCCTCCAGTGGAGCTGGTTGAACTGGTCGGCTCACCCCCTCCTTTTCCCACCCTCACTTGGTTCTACCAACTGCCTTCTGGAAAGTTCCTGATCACTGTGCAGAGATAGAAGTGGTGTCAAATAGCACCTCTCCCCTGCCACCTCCCCCCCCCCCATGCTTACTGTGCTAATGAGGAACCTTGGGAGTCAGACAGGTTAAGTGCCTGTCCCAGATTCACACAGTGCCACGGGAAAGCCAGGATTTGCAATATTCCCTCCCATTCACAATTCTTCACTTTAACTTTATACTGATACAAAAATATTTCCGAGGCTGGGAAGATGGCTCAGCAGGTAAAGACACTTGTTTGCAAAGCTTGCTGACCTGGGTTCAATAACCTGGTTACCCACATAAAG
>PVKW010024043.1:0-32364 GCA_004027895.1 Orientallactaga bullata | reverse complement strand
CAAAAGTCTATGGCAGGGGAGGTCATGAGCCTTAGGGGTATAAAGCCTGCGTTTGTCTGTTTAAATGTATATATTATTCCCACCAAGCTACCCTGAAAGCACTACGCTTAATGTTCATATTCATATATTAACGCTACTCTCACTTCTGGTTAGAGAAGCTTCTCTTTTCAGATGGTGATGACCACTGGGATGACCCAAAAGGCAACATAGTGCTGAGAAGAAGGGATGGAGGAGTGCCCAGCTCTGAAACACCTCTGTCACATCCTCCAAAGCTCAGGGACCATTGCGGAAGAGGGGGAGGATAGAATGGAAGAGCCAAAGGAAGGGTATGACTCCTTACAATGCAACTGCCCAGACAGAAATTGGCCTCGATATCCATGACCTTGCAGTGCCTAGCAATACCTTTGCAAGACCCTCATAATAGAAGAAAAAGATGATGACATCAAATTAAAAGAGAGACTAATGGAGAGAGGGAGGGGATATGATGGAGATTGGAGTTCTAAAGGGGAATGGGGGGAGGGGAAGGAAATATCATACGTTTTTTTGTATGTAAGTATAGAAGTTGTCAATAAAAGATTTTTTTAAAAAGCATAAATTCAGCTGGGCATGGAGAAGCACACCCTTAATCCCAACGCTCGAGTGGCAGAAACAGGAGGATTACTGTGAGTTCGGGGCCACCCTGAGACTACATAGTGAATTCCAGGTCAGCCTAGACTAGAGTGAAACCCTACCTCGAGAGAAAAAAAAAAAAAACTTAAATTTAAAAGAGAAAAGGATTTTGAAGGACCAACTCCTAAGCTATTTAGGAAGAGCATTATCTCCTGAAGTCATGTCATATGCCAAAATCAATTCCAAGTACAATGAAGACTTAAATTTTTTTTTTAAATCAAGCTCATAAAATCATTAAACGAAAATATAGGCAAATAATTACCTGAGGGGTTTTTTTTTTTTGGAAGATACTACAAGATTGACAGTTTTATATTAAAAAGTATATGCATGTAAAAAATAGACACAATCAAAAAGTGTACAAAGATGTCAGGTAAGGAAGTAATACTATTAATATGGAAAGAGTTATTAGCAATGACAAGGCATAGAAAAAGCACAATAATTAAAAACTGGTCAGGGCGACTGGAGAGATGGCTTAGCAATTAAGGTGCTTACCTGTGAAGCCTAAGCACCCAGGTTTGATGCCCCAGAACCCACATAAGCCAGGTACACACAGTGGCACATGCATCTAGAGTTAGTTTGCAGTAGCTAGTGGTCCTGGTACACCCATTCTCCCTCTCATAAGAAATAAATGATAGGGGCTGGAGAGATGGCTTAGCGGTTAAGGCATCTGCCTGCTAAGCCTAAGAACCCGGTTCCAATCTCCAGGTCCCACGTTTAGCCAGATGCAAAGTGATGCAAGGGCGCAATGCTGCACTTTCCCACAAGGGGGCGCACACATCTGGATTTCGTTCACAGCAGCGGAGAGACTGCTGGCACACCCATCTCTATCTGTCTCCCTCTCTGTCTCTCTCTGTGTCTCTCTCCAAAAAATAAATAAAATAATTTTAAAAAATTTTTTTAAAAAGAAATAAATGATAGATAGATAGATAGATAGATAGATAGATAGATAGATAGATGATAGATAATAAAAGATAAAAATTTAAACACTGGTCAGGGTCTAAAGAAGTGAGTTTACAAAAGAAGTTGTAAGTATGAAGAAACTAGGTAAACACCCAGTCACCCTAATAATGAACTTTCCAAAGGGCTTAGGTGCATTCTCCAATGCATTTTCTGTGTGGTACAGGCACCAAGATCTGTTTAGTCTGTATCTCTAAAAGCCAGGTAGTGTCATCACATCGTGTCATTCATTGCTCCTTCCTTTAGATTGGGATGCATAGGGCTCACCGAATATCCAGCGTGCTTCTGAGATACAGACCCCCCCCCAGAGCCATCCTAACTCATATCACACAAAAATGTTGGTAGAAGCATTCACCGCCACCCGCAACACCCCAGATGGCTGCCCCAGCTCAGACCTGCACAAGCCTAGAGACGCTGGCTTTGAATCTGGGTGTGAATGATATATCTCGATGTAGGAAGAGAAGCAGAGGGGTTCAAAACACAGCCTCTGGGAACATTGCCCATGTAATAGGATAGGAAAGGTGACAAAAGAGAGGAAAGGGGCCTGGTGAAACACGGAAAGAGATCCGGAGGGCAGTTCATGCAGGAGAAAATGACTCTAGGTGGTGAATGCTGCTCAGAGACCAAGATGAGAGTCTTGGGTGAGGTCACTCAGTTTGATGTCTAAATGGTCCCTCTGGGAGTAAGGCAGTGCAGAGCGGGCACTCTGTCCCGGCCCCTGAGCCTCCCCAGTGCCCAGAATGCACTCAATATTTGCTAAGTGGATACATCAATTTCCACAGAGGCCAACAGGAGGAGTGCAGGGTGGATGAAGGCCAGATTGTAACAAGAAGAGTCAAGATGGGCTGGGGAGAAGAGGCCAGATTATATTTGAAACAATAACATCCATTTTACTCATTGAAGAATATATGAAAGGTACAGGCAAGATTTCAAAAGAAGTTCATAGTAATCTCACTTTCTTTTCAGAGGCAACCACTATGAATATTTTCATTTTCTAGATTTTTCCATGCATATTTCAAGTTAGTGAGAAAATATTGTACCTAGCATTCCACAGGGCTCTTTTGCAATGAATGATTCGTCAATATTAAATTACAAAAGGCAGTGCACACTGAGACTACACATAGCTATGCATGGATAGAATGCGAATATAAAAAGTGTGCTTCAGAACCAAGCATGATGGCACATGTCTTTAATCCCAGCACTTAGAAGGTTAGAGTCACAGTATTGCCATGAGTTTGAGGCCAGCCTGGGGCTTCAGAGTGACTTCCAGATCAACCTGGGCTACAGTGAGACCCTACCTCAAAAAAAAAAAAAAAAAAATAGTTTGCCTCCAATCTCTCTCTCTTTTACACCCAACCCAAAGTTACCTAACAGCCTCCCTTCACTTTCTCCTCTCTTGTGCAAACATATGGACACATTCTGGAAGAATCTTTATGATTTTGCTTCAAAAATGAGATTGCAGTTAAGCTCATTTCCCCACAACTTGCTTTCTCATTTAACAATACACTGGGGACACCTTCCAGGTCAATAGATACAGAACTAACTTATTTTTTATATAAATGTGTAATATTTCCTGGCATAGATGTATCTCAGTTTTATTCAACCACTCCTCTGTGCATGGCCATTCAGGTCATTTTTTGCTTTTCTTTTGAAACAACTCAGTAAACATTATAACATGAGTTTTCCCCAAGATATTGAAACTGTTCATAAACAGCATTTTAAAAGGATGTACAACATCACAATATGTGGTTATACAAGAGTTTACTCAACCATTCTCTTATTGCCAACCATCTAAATTGTTTCTGGATTTTTCCTTTATTCTGTTATAAATAAGACCTGGACCTTGGCAAGGTCTGGTGACAGGATGCTGGTCAGTGCCATGGAAAATGGTTTTCCATGGCCGGAGTCCCAGAATGCATGTCCAGTTATGTGGTCACAGCATCCAGCTCTGCTGTTTAGTGGGGTATTGTGCACATTAGGCTGGCTGAACTCTGCGGTGGGCACTGTTGGGCTAGAAGCTGGGCTCATTTGGAAGGTCCCTCCCCCCCCCCACACACACCGAAATCAAACAGATGTTAGCAAGGTTAGCAAAAGTTATAACCCAGTACAGCTACTGCAGTTATAACCATTGACGCAGTGTGAGCCTAGGCTAAAACGGCTGGAGATCATTATTTTTTTGCTCACGAAGTGCGAATTTCTTCTGAGAAAATGGCTGCCTCTCCTTCACATGCAGTCACTGACGCTCTGCTACGCCCATGGAAATGCTGTCAGTGACTGTCACGAGGGCTCCTTGCATTGCTTTGCCAGTCACCACGGTGGACAGTCACCCAACAAGACCAGGATTGCAGAGCCATTCCAGAGAACTGGACTCTTGCTTGTCTTGCGTTCTTTTTTCTTGGGGGGGGGGGTGATTTTCCTAGGACAGACTTCCAAATGTTTAGGTTTCTGAGTCAAAGGGGATGAAGAAGATCCCTGGGGCTTTGGCTCTGGATCTCCCAAATACCTTCTAGAACACAGGCACCGGTTACAGCCTCACGGCCATGTCCCTGAATGCTTCTCTCAAAGCACCTTAGCCAGTAACATGGATTACCTTATTATGGGTTTTGTCAGCTCAGTTGACTCGGATTCCACACTTTTTAATTTTTTTTCTTTTCGCTTCCTTCATTCCCCTTCCCTTTCTCTTTTCCTCTCCTCATCCTTTCTCCTCCTTTTCCTCAATTTTTTTTAAAAAATATTTTATTTATTTGTGTGAGAGAGAATGGGCATGTACCAGAGCCTCCTGCCACTACAAATGAATTCCAGACACATCTACCGCCTTGTGCCTCTGGCTCTACAAGGGTTCTGATAGTTGAACCAGGGTCTGTAAGCTTTGCAAGCAAGTGCCTTTAACTCCTGAGCCATCTTCACATCCTTTCCTCAATGTTTTTGACACAGGATCTCACTATGCATCCCAGACTGGTCTCAGACTCATGATCCTTCTATCTCAGCCTGGAATACAGGCATGCATCACCATGCCCTACTTCATGTTTTCTTAATAGTTTTAATCCCTCCCTTTGGAAACTACATATCTTGCTATTGCTTTTGCTGTGTGTGTGTGCTCACGCACACGCAGGCACGCGTGCGCACGTGTGAGTGCGTGTGTGCAGGAGCACAAGCCCTGTGCACACGTGTGTCGAGGCCAGAGAAGGATGTCAGGTGTCCTCCTCCAACCACCTCATTTCACTGAGACAGTCGCTCTCTGAACATGGAACTCGTTGTGTTTTGGTTTGACTGGCTGACCAGTGAGCTCCAGCAACCTTCTTATCTCCACGCACCTCAGTGCTGGGGCAATAGGTATGCGTGGCCACCCTGGGCATTTTACGTGGATGCTGGGGGTCCAAGATCAGGTCCTCAAGCTTGTGTGGCAAGTGCTCTTACCCACTGAACCATCTCCCCACCTCCTCTCTAACAA
This sequence comes from Orientallactaga bullata, assembly GCA_004027895.1. NCBI lineage: Eukaryota > Metazoa > Chordata > Mammalia > Rodentia > Dipodidae > Orientallactaga > Orientallactaga bullata. The sequence goes on along the minus strand of PVKW010024043.1, from coordinate 27,287 downwards.
AATCTTCAGGTCATGTTTCATTGTGATTTTTTTTTCTAGAAATTTACGTAGTTATATATTATACATAGTATATCTAAGTCCTCCATGCAATCTGTGGGTTACATTTATGTTTTATAGTTAGGGCCTCTTAATTTTATCATGTGTGATATACAGAAGTCTCTAAATTTTATGTACTCAGAGACTCACTAAGGTCTTATTGTTTTTCTGCTAGAAACCTCTTTATGGAATCGGGGTTTTCATTTTGTATCGTGTTTGTTGCCCACATTGTTTTCGACCTTGCTGTATGTTTTTATTTTGCTTAGATATCTCATGTAGATTAAAATGTTCAGCCTTTATAAGCAGCCACACTTAATCTCTTTTTTCTTAGTAATAACTTTCCTTTTGTTTGCATTGGCACAGTCAGTCACTCAACCAAAAGTCCACTGGTTTTTCATCCCTCAGCAGAAAAGCCAAGGTTCTTCCTGGGGCCCCAAAAGCCTGGAGTAAGTGGGTCCCACTGCCTGAAAGCTCCACTCCCACCTCCTGACCCTCACCCCTGTGTCTAACTTCTCTGCCTCTGAGAAGCTCCCTCCCAACACTCGTCATATATCCACCAGCTGGTGCTGGTTCTCTAGCCACCAAAAGGAGCTGTGTTGGTTAACACATCACTTCGTTCAGGTATCCAGGTCAAGGTCATCAAATCCTCACAGATCACCATAAGTGAAAATCCCAGCCTGCTTCCTCTTGGCCAGGCATCCAAGGTCTTGCTTTCATTTTCCCCACAGAACAAGCCCCTCGGATCTGACCTAGAAGCTGTGACTTTCTGCACCACTGCTCAGAAGGCCTCGCTGTGAGAACAGGGACCCTATTTGTCCTCTGCTATCTCTAAAGGCCCCACGCCCACACCTGGCACTCAGGAGTCACACACAGAAGAGTAGCTGGTTGAAGGAATGAATGTCTAATAATTGCCTATCCAGCCTCAATGCCTGGATGATTCCTCACCCAGCTAACTGCAGGCACTTAAAGATTCAGCACCTCCTCCTGCAGCCTCCTCAGAGTTCTCCAGGCGGCCTCAAGGATCTCCCATCACCTGCTCACCACGTGCTATGAACTGCCTCACCTCCACCAATGGGGATAAAACGACTTGTGCAAGGGGCTCTTTGACAAGAGACGCCTGCAGATTGTATTCCAGTTGTTTCCTCTAGTACCCAATCCAATGTGCCCATCATGGAAACTTGTTGCATGTCGCTGAGTGAGTGAGCGAAATAAATGAGTCTTTTATAATATTCAGGAAACATCTACCAACTTCATTGGTCTGTAAATGAATGACTTGCTTGAGAGGTGGCTTAGTGAAAAGATTAGAAGTATAGGGTTTGGAATCAAAGCCTTGGGTCTGAAGTTCAAGTTTACCACTTAATACCTTAATAATTGCGGGTTATTTATTTTAACTATTTATGTCTTAATTATGACATCTTTAAAATGAACACCCATTTCTAGAATGGCTACTCAAGTAAGTGTGATCATACCTGCTAAATGCCTAACTTCTCCGTATAAGACTGACATATTCTAAGAGGTTAATAAATATAAGCCAATCTTTCAGTAAAGATTTATACTGCTCTTTATGTAGATCCTAGTCCCCTCTTGTCATGATTATTCCGAGAAACTTGATGGAAATTTTGTTGTTCTAGTGAATGACTTCATTTCTCATAAGTTTTTTTTCCTAACTGGTGATTACCAATATAGAGAAACAATATTGATTTTTATATATTCATCTTACATCCAACCAGGATTCTGAACTTATTAATTCTAAAGATTCCTCGGACGATTCCCTGGGGTGTTTTAGGTACACAATCATGTTGTCTACAAATAATGGTAATTTTAAAAGAAATAACTCTTTTAAGAAGTTTGGCAGGAAAATTCAATTTAATTCTGCAAATGTTTGTTGACTGATAAGATCAATTTTGGACAAATGTATTAGGAGATGCCAGTGGGACATGCCAGCAAAGATGGCCAGAAGGCAATTAGCTGTAGTTTGGTGTTTGGGAGTGGCAGGCTGAGCTATAGATATGGGTGTGTCAGAGGGTTTCAATTAATGAACTTGCCTACAGGAGAAATGCGGAGGAGCACGGCAGATCCTGGACCAAGCCTGCTGATACTGGACCATGTCTCACCTGCCACGAGGACATCACTGAACACTTGTCTGTGGCTGGGAGACGGAAGGGCTCCAGTAGTGTCACTGGCTCTGCAGTGATATCTTCAAAGAGGACCAAGAACTCATGAGTCAGGGGATGCTGGTGTCTCTCCTCCGCTTAACCCTCCCCCATCCCTGCATTTCACACACGTTAGTCCGTCATGCCAAACAAATCCTCATCTGTGAACTTGCCAGGCCCTTTCAGACCTTCACAGTGCTCGGTCCTTTGCCTAGAGGACCCTGCCATGCTGTCTTTACCTACTGAGTCAGACTCACTGTTTCATACTCACGCCGTTTATACAGCAGCCCCTCCCCATGTCAGCAACCACTCCTCAAATTCCAGACCTCCTAAAGACACCTTGTCAAAGCCCTTCAGCAGCTGCTCGGGACCACCCAGTGTTAAGTATGGCAGCCGTGCATGATTCCCACGAGTCTGCCCGTGTCCTTCTCCCACCTTCTCTTAAAGGACACTGTGCAGGCAGGGCCACATTCCCTTGCAGTTGTTCTTTGATGCTCTGCGCTGGCGTCACTCGGACACTTCCAAAGTAACACTTCCTCTGATCTAAACCGCTTTTCTTTTTTAAAAAAATATTTTTCACTATGTAGTCTCAGGCTGGCCTTGAACTCCCAGAGTGATCCTCCTCCTATCCCTACTTCCAGAGTGCTGGGATTAAAGGTGTGGGGGCTGGAAATGTGGCTTAGCAGTTAAGGCACTTCTTTGCAAAGCCAAAGGACCCAGGTACAATTGCCCAGGACCCATGTAAAGCCAGATGTTCAAGGTAGCACATGAATCTGTAGTTTGTTTGCAGTGGCTGGAGGCCCTGGCACATCCATTATTTCTCCCTCCCTCTCTCTGTCTCTCTTTCTCTCTCAAATAAATAAGAATAAAATATTTTAAATATATTTTTATTTTATTTTATTTTGTTATTTATTTGCAAGCAGAGAGAGATAGAGGGAAGAGAGACAGACTGAGAGAATGCGTGTGCCAGGGCCTCAAGTCGCTGCAAACAAACTCCATACACATGTGCCACTTTGTGCATCTGGCTTTACATGGGTCCTGGGGAATTGAACCCAGGTTGTTAGGCCACTGAGCCATCTCTGCAGCTCTAAACCTCTTTTCATTGTCTTTTGCTCTTATTGACTCTATTCAGCCTTGAAGCCAAAGTTCAAATTTCACAACCCCCCGGGAGACTTTCCTGTACTAAGTGGTCATTTCTCTCACCACATGCACCCTGCAATGGATTCTCAGGGTCCCTGAATTGGGATCTTGGGGCAAGTATCACCACAGTGTTTAGTGTCCATCTTCCTTGAGATGTGGCTTCCATACAAGTACAGACCACACACCGTCCCATGCAACCCATCCTCAGGAGAGCGCATTAATGTTTCACATTGCCTCAGCATCTGTTTGGATCATAGGTTTGCGTTTCTCATACCAGACAGTGGCTTAGCTACCCTGATCCAGTCTCCACTTTTCCACCTCCCTGTACCTCAGTGTGAAACTACATCCAGATGTCAGCCCACACTGTCCCTATGGGACTTCACGCTATGACCTACTTAACTTGCCCCTCTGACTCCCGCTTCCCACACTGACCGAGCAGATATGCCGCAGTGACCCCTCCCAGTCAGAACATGACCTCCCAGAACTTGTATCTGCCTGCTGTCAATCAACCACTTAGAATTTCTGGTGGGGAAAAAAAATAAAACAGCTTGGATAACACTCTGGGTCCCAATAAGGACTTTGACCTTTAGGTACATCTTGCTGCCCCTTACTCCTCACCCTTCAGTTGGGTGTGTGTCTCTCCCAAGACTCCTCTTGCCCACTGGTCAATCTTGCCCCTTCTCTAGGCTTTGTAAGCAGCAAACGATGTTTGCAATGTGAACGATATCAGCAGTAAAGCCCCACTGCTGTTGTTTCCATGCTCTGCTGAGCTGCCTCCTATGAGCCTCAGTTCACGGGCACACCCAAGACTAACCCAGTCAAGGCTTTTCCAGAGAGAGGCTATCTTGGTAAAAACAAACTAGGCACAGTTCAGATAAGAAACACAGTGCAGGGCTGGAGAGATGTCTCAGCGGTTAAGGCACTTGCCTGCAAAGCCTAGTGACCCAGGTTCAATTCCCCAGTACCCACGTAAAGCCAGATGCACAAAGTGGCACATATACCTGGAGTTTGTTTGTGGTGGCTGGAGGCCCTGGTGTCCCCATTCTCCCCCCACCCCCCCATCTCTTTATGTATACAAATAAATAAATAAAATGTTTTAAAAGATAAAAAAAGAAACACAGTTCAGGGAAGAGGGGCTGGGGAACAAAACTCAGTGGGGAAAGCCACACAAGCATTAGGGCCTGAGTTTCAAATTCCCAGCACCCACGTATAAACCAGGCTTAGAAGTACATGCCAGTAATCCTGGCACTGGAGAGGCAGAAAGGAGCATCCCTATAGCTTGCTGACTACATGGTTTAGCCAAATCAGTGAGCTCTAGGCCAATAAGAGACTCTGTTTCAAAAAGATAAGTACAGAGGAATTGAGAAAGACATCTGGCACCGACTTCTGGCCTACACACACAAACACACACACACATATGCGCACCACACACAAATACACATGCCAAAAAATGTAGAGGAAAGCCGGGCATGGTGGCGCATGCCTTTAATCCAGCACTCAGGAGGCAGAGGTAGGAGGATCACCATGAGTTTGAGGCCACCCTGAGACTACAGAGTGAATTCCTGGTCAGTCTAAGCTACAGTGAGACCCTACCTCGGAAAACCAAAAAAAAAAAAAAAAAGCAGAGGAAACAATGAGAGGTTCCCTCTCCTGTGAGGGAACCATGGTTGATACTTCAATACTAGGATGTCTACCAAGACAAAAAGGTGCCCGATGAATGTCCCACTATAAACAGCCATAAACATCTCCCCTAAGCCCCATAATAGCAGGGCTAAAGCTGATAGTCACTCTCACTTCAGAAAGCTCAAAGCCACATTGGAAGAAAATATGGCCCCCGGCATTCAGCATGTTACCTGGAACCCAACAGCACCTTGCACATGACTCCACACATTCACCTTCAGTTTCCCTGAAGACCCAAGACTGCCCAAGGGTTCACCTCTCTGTGAATCCAAGTCCCCAATCTGGAGTCCACAGTAGCTGTGCAGCAATGTTGAGTGAGACAATGACCACAGTGTTCTTCAGGATGTTGTACTCTTTTTAGTCCCCATTCTTCACAGAGAGATTTCCCTAACCAAGCATCTATCCAAGGGTCATCAACTTATGGACGCTTTAGGTGGGATAAATCTCTGTTGTAAAATGTTTAGCCATGTCCATGGCTACTACCTGATGGATACCAATATAACACTTCCCAATGATGACAGCACAAAATATATCTGGACAATGACAAATGCCCGTGTGTGTGTGTGTGTGTGTGTGTGCATGTGTGTGTGTGTCCCCCTACACATCTACTTCACATCTACTTGAGGACACTAGTTTAATTTTTGGCCATTTTGGAGAATGGAGTGAAAGTTAGACATACTGTGTGTAGAATAATGCACAGACCCTAAACTTCCATGTTTTTCATCCATCTCAGTGGTTGGCAGGACAAAGGTCCCGCCTTTGTTATGGCATGGTCCTCTTTCTGCTGTGACCCGTTTACAAATGATATCTTGAAATGTGTAGAACAAAATATGTGAAATTGCAAAAGGAAAACAGGCTGAAGTACAGGTTTTAAAATATTCCGAAAATCCCTCTCATTGCCATTTAGGGACCCCTTTATCAATGCATTATTGTCAAGTTCTAGCAGAAAACGCTCCATAATGGCAGTTACAGCAACTGCAATATTCTATGGAAATAAGGTGTGGTATTATCAGTGCAAATTCACAGGTATAGCGAATACTAATGTGCTTTGTTGCTTGTGTCTGTGATGGAGAGAAACAGCGGGTTTCAGATGAAGATGTAATTTTCCCCATCCAAGTCATGAGCCCACCAGATGCCAATGGGAATCTCAGAGGCCCAGGCTGAATTCAATCTTTCACTCATCAAGGCTGGGGAAGGGTTGCTTTGAACCAGGCAGTCATGCTGTGAGGGCAGAGCCAGTGGGCATTCAAGGGTGAGGGTGATGGGAGGTGTGGATGGTGCAGTGGCCCTTTGAAATGGCTGCGACACCTCAGTCTTTGTCACTTTAAGGTGAAAACTTAGAATTCCTCAAGGTTTAAAAACACATTCAGTGAAATTATGTCATTTCGAAGAAAATGAAACTAGAGTCCATCATGTTGAGCAAAATAAGCTAGATTCAGAAAGATAAACGCTGCGAGTTTTCTTATATCTAGAGGCTAGATTTCAACAAAAAGACACGGAGAGGTGACAAAGTTAGAAAAATGCTTGCCATACAAGCACGAGGACCTTTAGTTCATGACCCCGGCACCCAGGGAAGAGCCCCGTGCGTGGTGTGTGCCCATAATCCCAGCACAGAGAGTCAGACTCAGAAAGATCCCTGGGCTTTCCAGGTTAGCTAGTCTAGCCAGACCAGTGAACTGTGGGTTCAGTCAGAGACTGTCACATGTAATAAGGTGGAGAGTGATTGAGGCAAACACCTGAGATCAACTTCTGGCCTCTATATGCACACATGCATATGTACCCACATACACACATGCACCCGCCACGCACACATGCATGCATACACACACGCACAGCACAAATACAATATGCAAAGAAAATAGGAAAGTGGGATAAAGTAGAAGGAAGACTATTTGGAAGAAGAAGGGAGGTCCAAGAAAGGTTAATGGAGCCGGTGGAGATGATGAAAATCCATTTTATACATGTATGAAAATGTCATAACCAAGCCCATGATGTTGTACAGTTAACGCATGCTAAGAAGAAAAGATTCAAGTTTCAAGAGGTAGCCATGGAAGATCTGGGCTTCAAACCCAGATCTTAGAGAAAGCAAAGCTCAGACTGTCCGACCCCACTGCCTAAGGGCTTCACACACCTCCTGGGAACACACGTCCCAAAGCCAGAGAGCCATGGTCTGGTTCCACTCTGCACCAGCGCCATGGGTCACAGCCTGCCATTTACTGAAAAGAGCTTAGCGCAGTTGCTGTCCCTCAAGGACACAGAAATAAAGCAGGGGTTCCTTCTTGCTCTCCAGCCTGAAATGCAGACAACAAAGACACAGAACAATACATGGCAGGAGGGGCGAGCCGGCAAGCCTGGCCCTGAAACCACATCCAGTTGTTCTGTGAGAATAATCCCAAGCTTCTTGGCTCACTAATTCTACCTCTAGGCTCTCGGATTCTCCTGGACATGCTGAACACAGAAGCCACCACACTGTGGACCACATTCGATTTTCCCTGCCTGTCGTTCAGATGCAGCTCATTTCTCAGCATCACCAGCTACCAACTAGCAAGGGCTATTCATTGTACCGATGGGATTCCTGGATGAGGGACCAGCCCAGGCTTCCAGCTTCGATGATGGCAGAGGTGTTAACTCATTGAGTTGTGCCATATCTCTGGGTGGCCCTACAAAGAGGAGGATCCAGGTACATCTAGGGCAAGCTGGTAGTGCTGCTCCTGACAGGTTTTCAGAATGAAAACAGGGAGCTGTCGTAGAGTTGTCCTCACCTGAGAAGAGCCTTGAGCTGTGGCTCTGGTCCAGGGGACATTGGCTAAACAGGAGGGCTCACATGCAAAAATTCAAGTCTTGATTTATTACATTTGTTCATTAGAAGAATAGTAACGGGCACCCACTGTGTCTGAGGCATGACTCCTGCTCTCATGGAATTAACTGCCTAGTTATAGGTTATTAAACATTTTTATTCTGTACTAAATGCTATCATCTTATCTATTTGATGTGTGATAATTCATTACACTCTCACACTTCTATTTTTAGATGGGTACTATTATACTTCCCATTTTACAGATAAGAAAACTAAAACCCAGGAAGATTAACCTGCCCACAGTGGTGGTGGAATCAATCCCATGCAATTGAAGGGCTAAATTCTATCTTACTACACATGACATTAGGATGGATGGATGGGTGGATGGATGGATGAATCGGAGAGGGCAAGACTGACAGATGCTTATTTCTTCCTAGAGTACTCTCAGGGTAAAGAACTTTGGCTTAGGGACCCAGTTCCTCAAGTGTCCATCACCCAAGCTGCATCTCCTAGACTTCTGCCAGCCTGCCTCCATGTTGGGGGAGGGGCGTGAGGCCACCATGGTGGGCATTCAAGGAAGCTCACACAGGGAAGACTACACATGGGACTTCCCAGAAGAAAAAAATAAATGACTGCTTGGTAAACAGAAACGAATTGTCACTAGCATGCGAAACCTCAGTGGGCCCATTACTAAATCCACAGCACAGGTTCTGGCATTTCACAGACACTTGGTTTATATTTGTTGAATAAACAGATTAATCTGTGCAGTTACCACCTGTGCCTTTATTGATTTGTTTCAACTTTCTATTGGTTTCCTTATCCACTAAAACTTGTGGGCACTGTTCTTATTCTGACCCATTCCAAATGGAAGTAGCCTTCCTCCCAAAGAGAAATGAACTACATCAAGCCCTTTGCTGACATGAGAATCACAGGTGAAAGGTGATTTTTAAAAGTAACTCTTGGGCTGGAGAGATGACTTAGCGATTAAGGCGTTTGCCTGCAAAGCCAAAGGACCCATGTTCAATTCCCCAGGACTCGTGTAAGCCAGATGCACAAGGTGGCACATGCATCTGGAGCTCATTTGCAGCAGCTGGAGGCCCTAGTGTGCCTATTCTCTCTCTCTCTCTCTCTCTCTCTCTCTCTCTCTCTTTCTCTCTCTCTCTGCCTATTTCTGTACTTCTCTCAAATAAATAAAACATTTTTTAAAAAAAGTAACTCCTAAGATGGTGCAGCAGAAAGGTTATAAAACCTGAGCCCTTAACTCTGCTATGCTACTTATGAGCAAGGGGTCTGGTGAGGTCCCTTAGTCATTTAAAGTCCAGGCCCTTCTGACTAGTAAATGAGGATCTGAAATGCACCTTCACTTTGACGCTCCCAGGCAGCTGGCCTAAGTTGTGGTTGGTACCTGCCTGGAACAGCAGTCCTGTCCACGGTGCTGAACCACTGAAGTCCTCGGGAATGGCTGTTTCTCTTGACCCTAGGTTAGTGAGGGTACCAGGCCAACCTCTCCCAGGATCTGTGTATAGGGTAAGACATTAAAAGGAGAATTGAGAGCCATAGAGTTGGCTCGGTGAAAAACCGCTTGCTTGCAAGGTCTGGAAGCCTGGGTTCAATTCCCCAGTACCAACATAAGCCAGATGAACAAAGTGGCACATGTGTCTGGAGTATGTTTGCCATGACAAGAGGCCCTAGAATGCCCATTCTCTTTCTCCCTCTCTCTCTATATATACCTATTTATCTCTATCTGTTTGCAAATAAATAAATAAAAATATTTTTAAAAAGTTAAAAAGAAAGTTGATAACAAAAATGAATGGGGATTAAGCTATACCACAAAGGCATCCTCCAGCCTCAGTTCAGAGAGCGTCAGAAGCCATGCTGAAAGTGGTTCATTACAGGAAGCTGGGCGACAGGGATTGAGAGTGTCTGACTGTCCTTCAGGTCCATTCCTGAGATGTTTTGGCATTTAGCAGCCAATGATATAGAGAAGGGCCGGTGAGAGGTTACCATTCTGGAGACAGGGGTGAGGAAGCTCAGCAGAGGTCTGAGGACCAGAGTCAAAAAAGGCATGGCATGTGGTGACATGACAGCTGCTGGGTACAACATCCCCTTTCTCAATAGCAGCCCAAACTCTTCATTTCCTCATAAACTTCAGATGGAATATCTGCTGGGAATCCAACTAGTCCCAATGTAGGAGACATTCATAGCAGCTACCAGGCATACTCAGTCCAGTCTTTTATTTAAATGAAGGTACCCAGGGGCCAGCTACAATTTCACCTTGTTTTTCCCCATCTTCAGCAGATGTATTGCTCTTTTTAGATGCAAACTAAAGGGCTTTGTGTTGCAGTGCCCCTAACTACACATTGGAATTTTATATGAGCTCTGTTGGTGATCTGAAAATTGTTCCCATCAAAAGAGAGAGTTCAAGCTAATTAGGAAGGGTCAGTACTGGCCTGGCTCAGCTCAAACCAGCCTAGAGGCCAATAAAGATTCATCATTCAGGGGACATGTGCTGTGCATCTGTCACATGTCAGGACACAGGAAAACACGGTCTCCACTCTTACAGCGTTTCCTGCTCTTGCTCACACTTCACTAAACAAATCTGCCTCTTTCCCACTCTTTCAACAAGTGGACCATGCTTTTTTCTGGAGCCTTTCAACCCACTTCACTTCCCCTTCCCACAAAGCTCTTCCCTGCCCCAGAAAACTTTCTTTTTTTCTTCCTTAAAATCTGTGTTCGGAGCCGGGTGTGGTGGCACATGCCTTTAATCCCAGCACTTGAGAGGCAGAGGTAGGAGGATCACCGTGAGTTCGAGGCCGCCCTGAGACTACAGAGTGAATTCCAGGTCAGCCTGGGCTACAGCGAGACCCTACCTTGAAAACAAAATCTGTACTCAGGATTGCTTCCTCTACGAGGCATACCTGAACATTCTCTATAACACATCAACCCCCACCTTACCTCCATCCTTGGCACCTCCAATGCCCCTTAGTTGCTATATATATGTTCTTCCTTCGGTACTATTCTATAGCATTCTATGTCATTTCATTTCACATTTTGTTTCTTGTTTGGTTCCTCTTGCTAGAACATTTTCTTCACAAGAGCAAGGTCTTTGATTCATTCACTGACACATCCCAAGCCCCCAGAACAGTGCCTGGCACATAGCAGTAGGAATTCATTAAACATTTGTTGAATGGGTGAATAACCCAGTACACTTACACAAGTAAAACTCATGTGAACCCAAACTCATAAAGGCCCATGGAGCCAAACCAGTTAACATCACTCTGTCTGGAAGCATTCAGGGGGACAAAAGTCTCAGTACTCAGCACAGACAGAGATGGAGAGGGTGATCCTGGGTGCATCTGCCCACGGCTCTCCCAGCCACTTCCCCATCACACTGAGCTCCTTAATGTCATGGAGTGTGTCTGCCTCTCTCGGCACAGCATTCTTGAGCACACGGTGTACATGTCAACAAGCAGGTGGTTGAAGGGGTTTGCCCATCAGTTGTCAAGCACTGATTGACTCACACAATGTTAAAGTCCTTACTTGCACTATTCTTTTCAAACCTACCCCAAAGAAGTGGGTATTATTTATTCTTGACCCTGATTAACAAATGAGGTTTAGGTAAATAACTCACCCATGCTCACACACATAATAATAGTTGGCAAAACTGAGGCTTCAACACAGGCTTATGAGACTTCAGACAAAGAGATCTTAACATATCTGCTCCATCACTGTCCTGGAGTGACAAAAAAAAAAAAGAGGGAAGGAGGGAGAGAGGGAGGGAGGGAGGGAAGGAAGGCTGGTGGGGCTGGCTATCTACCATATGTATCAGGGAGAACTCAAAGCTAACTGGAGCTAAGTAGCTTTTCCCTTAGCTGGGCATGACTTCTGTCCCCAGTGCAAGGACAAAGATGTTTCATCTCAGCCTGGGAGGTGATTGATCTCTCTCTTCTTTCTCTTTTCTCTCTCTCTCTCTCTTTCTTTCTATTTCTCTCTTTTTTCTCTGCCTTTCCTTGAGTGAACTGAGAGAAAAATATTTCTGAGTAGGAGGAGGATATATAATCTAAAATTTTGTTAAGGAGGAGTGGAGAGATGCTTTTGCTCTTAAAAATCTCTATGAAAAAAAAAATCCTAACTGCTCTGTCATTCCCTTTTGTACGTATACATGCAAACTGTGATGAACAACATCCAAGGCTGAGTATAAGGCATCTGGCTCAGAAACTGCCTCAGTCACCCCAGATTTCTGCCTGGAAGACACCCCCACAGCCATTTCTCCAGATACCCAAGTCTACTGCTGACAGCCTTCGTTCATCCTAGATCGCAACCACCTTCAGATGCAGCTGAAGACTGCAGGCTGCTACCCCAGAACGCTCCCTACTCTGGCACAGAGACCCATCTCTGAGCACTCTGACAAAAGCTTGCCAGTGGCCTGCTCACAAGTCTTATGGGCTAGGATACCCATCGAGGCTTCCAGTAATATTTCCAGTGGCTGGTCCTCTCTCCTGTGAAGATAATGAAGTGGTGTCACAATGCCAAAGATTCTCAGGGTCAGGCAGGAGAGATGGCTTAGCGATTGAGGCACTTGCTTACAAAGTGTAAAGACCCACGTTCGACTCCTCAGATACCACGTAAGCCAGATGCACAAGGTGATGCATGTGCAAGGTTGCACAATTGCACAAGGTGACGCATGCATCTGGAGTTTGATTATAGTGCCTGGAGGCCCTAGCACACCAATTCTCTCTAGCTCTCACTCCCTCTCATAAAAAATAAAAAAGGCCTGTCTGCTGTCTGTTGGACTGGCCTCAAAAAAAAACAAAGATTAAAAAAAATCTCAGGGTCATCTGATAAGTCACCTTTGGAAAAGTATTTATTGAATAAATGAATGAGTTAATAAATGGATAGTAGAATGGATGAATAAATGAATGAATTGTCCTAATAAGAGTATGTGTAAAGAAGGCAGTATAACAAGAGGCTCTAGAATCTATATAGTCTTGACGCTGGGAATCTCTTGCAAGAATTTCACTGGTTTATGGAAAAGCATGAGGCTATAGAAAGGAAGAATTCCAGCGAAGTCAACGGGTTCTCACTAAAGCCTCGCACAGCACACGCTGACCCTCCTTGTCAGTGCTCCTAGCTGAAGGACATCTGGATGAGTGACTGCCACCCAGCTTCATTCCTGCTCCCTTGAGCTGAGCTCTATTCTTGGTTGAGCTACCTCTTGGCTCAGCGTTCTTAAATACGACTTGGAAATGCATTATGTCCCTGAGTTCTCTCGTCTCTTCCTGGTGACATTCACTGCCCATCTGAGTTTTACAGACCGAGATGTACCATCTACTTAACTGTGGGTCTGATCAAGAATAAGTTGAGACAAGCAAGTGTCACCCCAGTGGTAGTGGCAAGCTAGAGCCCACAGCCTTTGACTCCTGACAAATCCCACAGATACAACATCCTCTCAAAACAGGACTATCTCTGAAATGGCTAGAATGAATGTACGAGAGCCCAATGCATGAACGCTTTCCACAATGCACATGGGCAGACAAAGCCGGAAGACATTTTCAACCACCACATGCCTCGGGGTCACCTTTAAGGCAGGAGGGAGTTTATAATGGTTCAGTAAAGCTTTCATACATGCAAGATCCTGGTACAGAGGTCACTGTTGAGACACAATGCTTGGAGGGGGTGCTATTTAGAAGGGGCTAAACATGGTGATATATTCCAGTGCTCAGGAGGCTGAGGTAGGAGGATTGTAGGTTTGAGGCTAGCCTATGCATAAAGCAAGATTATGACTCAAAAAAAGGGGCAATATTGGGAGTGGCATTACCCAAAGGGCAGAATAGAAAACCTAAGGTCTTGTTCTCCCATTAATATGCTGCCTTAAGGTCCAAAAGGGAGGAAAAAAACCTTTATACGAACTACTTGCCTGTAACCCTACCATTCAGGATGCTGAGGTAAGAGAATTGGCATGAGTTTCAGGACAGCCTGGGATTAAAGTGAAATCCTGTCTCAAAAAAAAAAAAAAAAAAAAAAAAAGCCTACAGAAAGCAGCTAAGAAGTCCTAGTATCACAGGAAAGGTCAATGTCAAGAACATAAGAGCAGCCACAGTGAAAGGTGTAAGAGAAGGTGTTCCGTGTCGGCTGTGATGACATGCCCCGCAGACCCGCATAGCTCTGTGAGATCGGAAGGAAAAGTCCGACTTGCAGCTTCTCTTCTTGAAAGGAGAAAGGACAGTGCATGAGGTGTGCAATGTTCCAGCTTTTCAGGAGTTGCTGTTTAACTGTTTATAATCTTATCTAAGAGTATTGATAGGGACCAGTATCCGTTGGGTACTTAGGAGCTGCAGAATACAAAAGAGAGCTCCAGTGGGTTGCAGTGACCCAGAGAACCTGAGTACCATTCTCCAAAACTAGAGGGAGCAAGAGATTCTAAACTCCTGAGCAGAGAAGTACAGACAACCTCTCTAACTGAGGAGTAACAAAAGATACAACCCGAGGAAGAACTGAGAGAACCCCACAACCTCTAGTCAGCTAGTCAGCTGACTAACAAAGGCCTTCTCTTGTACACAGCTAATTCAGAAGGACTGGGATAGGTGATTTGTTTTTGTGTGTGTGTGTTTGTTTTTGTCAAACACACAAATCACAGGAAGCAAAAAGCACACAAACAAACATGGCAACATAGCCCGATTAAAGAAGTTAAATAAGGGCTGGAGAGACGGCTTAGTGATTAAGGCACTTGCCTGCGAACTCTAAGAACCCATGTTCTACTCTCCAGATCCCACCTTAAGCCAGACGCACAAAGGTAAGGCAAGCGCAAGGTTGCACATGCCCACTAGGTGGAACAAGCATCTGGAGTTCAATTGCAGTGGCTGAGGCTCTGGCGTGCCAATTCTCTATGTCTCCTCTCTCTCTTTCTCTTTCTCACTCTATCTAAAAATTAATTAATTAATTAAAAAGAAGTTAAATAAGATTCCCGAAACCAACCTTTAAACAAAATGACATCAATAAAGTACAAAAGAATTTAAAATAATCCCCTCCCCCACCGTGTGTGTGTGTGTGTGTGTGTGTGTCTGTGTGCATGTAGGCCCAAGAACAACTTGAGGTGTTGTTCCTCAGGTACTGTCCATATTTTTTGAGACAAGTTCTCTCACTGGCCCAGAACTTGCTTACTTAGACTAAACTAACTGGGCTTCCACCTCTCCAGTACTGGGATTTTAAGTCTGCACCCCTAAACCTTTTTTTTTTTAATGTGGGATCTGTAGATCAGATCTTCATGTTTGTAAGGCAAACACTCTACTGACTAAGCTAGTTTCTCATTTGCTACAAGATAACATATATAGACAATCAAATAAAATTAGGAAAATGATGTAGGACCAAACAAAAAGGAACTGTAAAAATAGGAACTAACAGAAATCTAGAGCTGAAAAAGTTAATATCTGAATTTAAAAATTTATTAGAGACTTTTAACAGTAGACTTCATTAAGCAAAAAAAAAAAATCACAAATTCAAAAAAAGTCAATAAAGTTTAAGGGACTAAAATGAGATGATCTTAAAAGACAGGAATAACAGTTTACTTGATAAAATAATGGCTGAAAACTTCCCAAGTCTAAACAAGGAAATCAATTGTTAAGCTCATGAAGCTTTTAAAGGACTTCAACTTGGAGTCCAAAGAGGGCTCCACACTGAGCCTTATACTAATCAAAAGTCAAAGACAAGGAGAGAATCTTTTAAAAAAGATAAAAATGACTCACCAAATACAAGGGAGATCCCTTAAGATTATCACCAGATTTCTTAGCAGAAACATCTACAGACCCAAAGGGAAGGAGGTGATATGTTCAAAGTGCTGAAAGTAAAAACCTGCCAATCAAGAGTACTTTATCTGGTATCACTGTCCTTCAAAACTAAAGGAGAAATAAAGACCTTCTTGGATAAACAAAGCTGAGGCAGTTCATTACCACTAGATCTGCCTTACAAGAATTACTAAAGAGCCCTTCAAGTTGAAATGAAAAGACACAATAGACAGCAACCTGAAAACACAAAAAAACATAAAGCTTTCTGGTAAATATATAGACAAATAGACAATCTTGTAAAACTGTAATGCCAGTGCATAGATCGCTTTTATTTCTGATACAAATTTTTTTAAATGAGAACATAAAAATAACATAACCATGAAACTATGTTAATTGATACAAAGTATAAAAAGAATTTGTAATTTGTCATATCAATAACACAAAATGTAGTAAGGATGTAAAGGAGGGGAGTTTTTGTGTGTGATTGGAATTTTATTGTTAACTGTTTAAAATAGATTGTTATTACTAAGATACTTTATGTAATCTCCATTTTTAACCATAAAGAAAAATAACTATATAAGATACATAAAGGAAAATAAGAAACAAATCAAACTATGCTACAAAAAAAAAAATCAATAAAAACACAAAAGATGACAGTGAGGGAGGAAAAAAGGAACAATATAACTGCAAGGAATATAGAAAGCAATTTGCAAAATCATAATGGTAAGTCCTCTATGAGCAATTATTTTCAATGTCAGTGTATTAACTCAACAACCAAAAGACACCAGTATCTAAATGGATTACAAATAAGATTCAAGGCTAAAGACATGGTTCAGTGGTATAAAAAAAAAAAAAAAAAAGTCTAACAGCCCAAGGATCAATTCTCCACTAAAGCCAGATGCACAAGGTGGTGAATGCATTTGAAGTTTATTTGCAATGGCAGGCCTCAGGCCCTGATGTGCCCATTCTCTCTCACTCAAATAAATAAAAGCCAAAAAATTAACATAGATACCAAGATCCAGGGGTAAAGAGATGGCTCAGAGGGTAAGAGCACTTGCTACACAGTATGAGGACCTGAGAGAACATGAGACTGCATGAATTAGATTTTCTAGCACCCACGTAAACAGCCAGGCATCTCCATGCACACCTGTAACCCCAGACTGAAGAATCACTGGGGCTCAGTGTTCAGCCTGTCTGACCCCCCAAACAGCAGCTTTGGGTTTAGTAAGAGACTCGTCTCAATGAAACACACAGTTGAGTAAAAACATGAAGGGGACATCTGGCCTCTACAGGCATGTACACGGGGTGTGAACATCTACACATACATGTGAATGCACAACACATACATCACACATACACGTACCAAAAAGTGAGATCCAACGATAGGCTGTCTACAAGGGCCTTACTTTAGATATAAAACATACATAGGCTGAAAGTGAAAGGATGGAAATGAACATTCTATTAAAATGGTAAATGAGAGAGAGCAGGGTGGCCATACCCACAGTAGACAAAAGAGACAGTAAGTAAAAAGACAGTCCTAAGAGAAAAAGAATATGAAACAATGAACTGGCAGCAAATTCAACCAAGAAGTTATAATTATAAAGATATATGCATTTAAGCTGGGCATGGTGGTGCACGCCTTTAATTCCAGCACTTGGGAGGCAGAGGTAGGAGGATCACCATGCGTTCAAGGCCACCCTGAGACTACAGAGTGAATTCCAGGTCAGCCTGGGCTAGAGGGAGACCCTGCCTTGAACCCCCCCCCCCCGCAAAAAAAGATATATGCATTTAATAACAGATTAACCAAATACATGAAGCAAACACTGATAGAATTAAGAGGAGAAATGTACAGTAAAACAATAATGAGAGGAGTCCATATTTCACCTTCCATGACAAATAGATCAAGGAGACAGAAGATCAATAAGGAAAAGGACAACCTGAACAACACTATAGCCCAAATATACCTAGCAGACATACATAGAGCACTCTATCAAGCAACTTTTTTTTTCCTCAAGCACATAAAGAAATTTTTTCCAGGCTAGATCACATGCTTTGCCACAAAACAAGTCTTAACAAGTTTAAGAAAACTTAAATCATACCAAGTACTTATTTCAATCGCAATGGAATCAAGCTAGAAATAGAAACAAAACTGAATCATTCACAAATATGTGAGTGGGAATTAAACACTATAGCCTTGAAAAGCCAATGGCTCAAAGATGAAATCATGCTGGGCATGGCGTTGCATGTCTTTAATCCTAGTGCTCAGGAGGCAGAGGTAGAGGGATCGCCGTGAGTTCAAGGCCATCCTGAGACTACATAGTGAATTCCAGGTCAGCCTGGGCTAGAGTGAGACCCTACCTCAAAAAAGAAGGGGGGGGGTGATGAAATCACAAGGTAAATTTTTAAAGTATACAAGATAAATAAAAACACAACATACAAAAAATATTGGAATGTAGGGAAAGTATTGGAAGATTTTAGCATTACGTTATGCATATATTAAAAAAAGTAAAGGTCTCAAACCAACAATCTACAAATCACCCTTACACCTCAAAGAAGCAGAAAAAGAATAAACTAAAACCAAAATTAGAAGAAAGAAGGAAATACTAAAGATTTGAGCAGAAACTGAGGAAATAAAGAATGAAAATAATTTACAAAACTAAGAATTCTTTTTAAAAGATCAACAAATTTGGCAAGCTTTTAGCTAGACTACCTAAGAAAAACTCAAAAGTCAGAAATAGAAAATCAAACATTACCATTGATGCCACATAAATAAAAAATATCACAGGAGACTACTATAAAAATTATAGGTCAAAAATGGGTAACAGCAAAAAATCAATAAATTTCCAGAATCATACTATCCACTGAGACTGAAGCATAAAGAAAGAAAACATCTGACATAATTAGTAAGGAGACTGAATCAGTAACCAAAATCCTTTCCCCAAAGAAAAGCCTAGGGCCAGATGGCTTCGCAGGAGAACTCTACCAAACATTTAAAAAAGAATTAACACTAATCCTGCTCAAACTCTTCCAAAGAAACTGAAGAGGATATAGCACTTCCAAAATAATTTAATCCAGCCAGCTTTATCCAGACACCAAAATCATACATGTAGTATAAGAAAGCAAAACCACAGACAAATATATCTGTAAATATCAATGCAAAAATCCTCAATGATATACTAGTAAGTCAAATTCAACAAAAACTAAAAAGGAATGCACACCACAGCCAAACAGGATTTATTACTGGAATGCAAAGATGGTTCAGTGGATGGACATCAATCTCAAAATACTAGGCTAATCAGTATAATAAAGGTCATATATGAAAAGTCAACAGCTAACATCATATTCAATGATGAAAAATTAAAAGTTTTCCATTTATGCCTGGGAACAAGGTGTGTATACTCTTTCCCACCATTTCTATTGAATGAAATAATGGAATTCATAACCACAAGAGAAGGAAAATAAACAAAAGTCATTCAAATCAGAAAGTAAAATGATTTTACTTCTGCTCACCCAAATGATCTGATATATATGAAGCCTATAGCTTATATATGTTCACACACACACATATAGACTCTTAGAAATAATAAACAAATTCAACAAGTTTCCTGCATGCAAAACCAACACACAAATATCAATTAAGAAAAATCTCATCAAATATCATCAAAAAATATCTCAAAATATATCTCAAAAAAAATCATCAAAAAGAATAAAGTAACCTAAGGATAAACTAACCCAAGAAGGACAAAGTCATGGAAAGTGAAGACTATAAAATATTGCTGAAAGGAATTAACAAAAACACAAATGAAGAAAAAGGTTCTCGGGCTCATAACCAGGAGGAGCAATGTTAATATTGTTTATATTGCATAAAACAACCTATTCAATGCACACCCTGTCAAAATCTCCATGGTGTATTCTGCAGAAATACAAAATAAAAAAAAAATTCCTAGTGTTCATGTATAATGTCAAGTACTATGGACTGCCAAAACCATTTTGAAAGAGAAAAATTACATGAGGCTTCCATTTCAGTCTAGTCAGGATAGCTATTACCAAGAAAATAAACAACAAATGCTGGTTGAGAATATGCAGGAGGGAAAAAAAAAACAAAACCCTTCTTTACTTCATGTGGGAATAGAAATTAGTGCAGCTACTATGGAAACTTGTATGGAAGTTTCTCAAAAAATTAAAAGTTAAATTTCCTTGTGACACAATAACATGATTTCTGGGGACTGGAAAGATGGCGTAGCAATTAAGGAATTTGCCTGCAAAGCCAAAGGATCCCGGTTTGATTCTCCAGGACCCATGTAAGTCAGATGCACAAGGGGGCGCATGCATCTGGAGTTCATTTGCAGTGGCTGGAGGCTCTGGCACACCCATTTGCTTGCTCGCTCGCTCTCTCCCTCTTTCTCTCTCTCAAATAAATAAATAACCAAAAATATATATTTTTTAAAAAGTGGAAGGGGTCAGGTGTGGTGGTGCACGCCTTTAATCCCAGCTCTTGGGAGGCACCAGTAGGAGGATCACTGTGAGTTTGAGGCTACCCTGAGACTACATAGTGAATTCCAAGAGAGCCTGAGCTAGAGGGAGATCCTACCTTAAAAAAAAAAAATGTGAAAGGGGGCTGGAGAGATGACGTAATGGTTAAGGGACTTGCCTGCACAGCCAAAGGACCCAGGTTTGATTCCCCAGGACCCATGTAAGCCAGATACACAAGATGGTGCATGCGTTTGAAGTTTGCAGCAGCTGGAGGCCCTGGCGTGCCCATATTCTCTATCTGCCTTTCTCTCTCTCTCTCTCTCTCTCTCTCTCTCTCTCAAATGAATAAATAAAAAATAAAATAAAATAAAAATAATATGATTTCTGGGTATGAACCCCAGGTTACTAAAGAGGCACCCATATATACTATGGTACTATTCACAATAGCCAAGTTATGAAAGCAGCTAAGATGTCCAACAGAAGAAAGGATAAAGGAATCATGGTGCCTATATACAAAGAAGCTTTATGTATCATAGAGAAAAACAAACTTAACATCATTTGTAGGAAAACGGGTGGTTCTAGAGATCACTGTGTTAAGTGAAGTAAGCTAGTTCCACAAAGAAAAATATCGAATATTTTCTACAATATGTGAAGTTTAATGTAGGAGAGGACATGAACGTAAAGGGGAGGACATGAGCAATAAAAAAGAGGATTACATTAATAGAGGGGGTGGATATGATAAAAGTACACTATTTGCATGTACAGAAATGTCACAACAAAACACCTTACTTTATACAATTAATTTACCCTAATTAAAAAAGAAAACAAGTAAAAACAAAGCTAAAGGCTTCACATTTACTGATTTCAAAATTACAATGATCACAAGAGTATTCTTTTAGAATAAAGTTGTCTTATAAATAAATGAACAAGAGGCCCAGACATACATCCTCACATACACACTCTATTAGCCTTTGACAGAGGAGCCAATGCTACACAGTAGAGAATGAATAGCCACTTTAACAAATGGTATTGTCAATACTGGACATTCACGTATGCAAGAACTTACACAGGCCCTTACCTTACACCATATTAAGAATTAACTCAAAGTGGATTAAAACTCTAGAGGCAAAATCTGAAACTATAGAATTCCTGGAAGAATTCAGCAGGAAAATCTGTGCCAGTGCATTTTGCAATTATATCTTACATACAAAAACATAGAGCAGACAATAAGAGCAAAAATAGGCAAATGAGACTAAATCAAAGTTAAAGTCATTTACACACCAAAGAAAATAAATCAACGGAGTAAAGAGCCAATCTATAGATGGGAGAAAATGTTTGCAAACCATTTATCTCATCAGGTATTACTATCCAGAACATGTAAAGAACTAGGGCAAGAACAAAGTCATCTGATTAAAGTTAGGCAAAGGGGGGCTGGAGAGATAGTTCAGTGGTTAAGGCACTGGGGTTTGATTCCTCAGTGCCCATGTAAAGCCAGATGCACAAAGTGGCACAGGCATCTGGAGTATATTTGCAATGACTGGAGGTCCTGACATGCTCATTCTCTCTTCTCTCTCTCTCTCTCTGCCTCTGCTTGCAAATAAACAAATATTTAAAAAAAAAAATAGGCAAAGGATCTAAGAGCAATATATCCTAACAAGATACACAAATGACTAATGTACATACACAAAGATGTCCCCCCCATCAGGAAATATCAGGGGAATGCCAATCAAAACCCACCATGGCATACCATTCACATCTTAACTAATAGGATAGCCACTGTACAACAACCAGAAAACAGTAAGTGTTGCTGGGGAAAATAGAGAAATGGGATAGTGCAGTTGCTGTGAAAAGCAGAATTGAGTATTGGTTAAAGCCTGCTGACCTTGATTCAATTCTTCAGTACCCATGTAACTCCAGATGCACAAAGGGCTACATGTGTCTGGAGTTCATTTGCAGTAGCAAGAGGTCCTGGCATACCCATATTTTCATTCTCCCCCCTCCCAGTCTCTCTCTCCTTGCAAATACATAAGCATATTTTCTTAATTATGTGACTCAGCAAGCCTACTTCTGGTTACATCCAAAAGAACTGAAAACCAGAACTCAGAGGTATCTTCATAGCAGTATTGTTCACAGTAGGCAGTGGGTGAAGAAAACAACATGAACGTCCACTGGCAGATATTTGAATTAAAAAAAAAAACTGCTTTATACATACTATAGCACATCATTCAGTCTTTTAAAAAGAAGTAACTCCTGGGACTGAGGAGATGATTCCAGAGTTAAAGACACTTGTTTGCAAAGCCTGAGGGCCTGGGTTTGATTCCCCAGTATCCACATAATGCCAGATGCACAAAGTAGCCCATGGGTCTGCAGTTCATTTGCAAAAGCAAGTGAACCTGGCATGTCCAAGCTCGCTCTTGCTTTCTCTCCCTCTCTCTTTATCTCTTTCTTCTTGCAAATAAATAATATTTTTAACACAGAAAGAGCCTCATTCATATGCTCCAACATGGATAGACCTTGAGGATACTATAATAAGGACAAGAAGCCAGTCATAAAAAGACAATATTCCATTATTCTCCTTTGATAACATACCCAAAATAGACTCAGAAAGAAGAAATATATAGAATGACAGTTGCCAGGGACAGGGAAGGCAGAAATCAGTGTTGATCTGTGGTCACTGGAATCCTCCATTCTGCGAGATGACAATGTTCAGAGACGGTTGCACAATGGAGTGCATGTAGTTAACATGGTGGTATCATACCCTTGAGAGTTACAGCAGTAAATTTTATGTTATGTGTCTTTGTCAATAAGATTTGGGATCTGGGGTAAAATTAATACAGAGAACAGTCTGAAAAGTACAACAGGCTGACAATCTCAGGTGGTAATTTTAATTTCACCAATTAAAGGGAGGAGGGGAAGCTTGTCATTCTCCGTACGTTCAGAGTCCTTGTCAGCTATTCTTCTGTTTCCCCTGCACCCCCAACAGCAGATTATATACTTGCTTATTTATCCGTTTATTGCCTGCAGATACCCAGAAACATAAACTCCTTGAGGACAGGATTTTTTTTTTAAAGTTTCCTCTTTTGCATCTTACTAAACCCTCAGAGCTGAGAAGACTGGGTGTTGTTCTGACCTTGCAGGGGATGGGATACCTGATGACTGTATGAGGAAATGTGAAGGGGGCAGGGAGGGGGGGAGAGTCACAGGGCTACTGAAGCCTAGGGCGTCTTTCCTCATTGCTCAATCTTGGTAAAGGCTGGAAAGAGGAAAGGGAGGAAGACAAGTTACAGACTAGGAAGAGCAGAAATCTTTTCTCCAGAGCTGGTGGGGGCAGCCAGACCAGTTCCCAAAGTCCAAGGATAAGGAAGACACATCTAGGATGCTGCCTCTGTTCCTGGTCAGCCCTTCTTGTTCAGGCTGATGCAACTGTTTTTCCTTAAGAAAGATGACATCAATTAACTCCACTCAGTGGACTGAAATGTCCTTGGGGCCTTTCTTCTTTTTCTTTTTCTTTTTTTATTTTTTAGACAGAGAGAGAAAGACACAGAGTGAGAAAAAGAAAGGGAGAGAATGGGTGCACCAGGGCCTCAGCCACTGAAATCAAATTAGAGACACTTGGCCACCTTGTGGGCATGTGCAACCTTGCACTCACCTCACCTTTGTGTGTCTGGCTTACATGGGATCTGGAGAGTTGAACATGGGTCCTTAGGCTTCGCAGGCAAGCACCTTAGCCTCTAAGCCATCTCTCCAGCCCCTTTCCTCCTTTTCTATATCTCAAGTCAGCTTCTTCAAATTCTAATGTGCATGATAATCATTTTTATTCAGTGTGGATGAAAGGACTCGTACCTGTATTTATACCTTGCTTCAAAGTGACTCACATACAAATCCTTGCAGTGATTTTGTTGTTCTTATTTGTTGTTTTTAGAGTGATAAGGACAGAACACAGGGCACATGCTAAACAAGTGCTCTACCACTGACCTACATGCTCAGCCCTACAAATCCTTCCTTACAGTGGTAAGTTCTCGGCTATGTGGCCCCTGAAAAACTGAAGTCAGCGTCCTGGCTCCCTAGCCCAGACCAGTTAAATTAGACCCTGGGCAAGTGGTTTGGCCACAGTACTGTGGCCAAAATGAGAACCAGCACTTCAGGGGCTATCTCTGAGAGTGCAAACTCACATGTAAGTAGAGTCAATGGTTTGGGCCCTGTGGTTCTTGTCTAGTACGGTGGTTTGAATTAGGTGTCCCTCATAAACTCATGTGCTGTCAATGCTAGGTCCCCAGCTGGTGGCAATTTGGGAATTGAAGCCTCCTGGGAGCCATGTTTTTGGGGGGGTGGATTATGGGTGTTATGGCCTGCTTGAAAGTGTTTGGCACACTCTCCTGCTGTTGTTGTCCATCTGATGTTGGTCAGGAGGTGATGTCCACTCTCTGCTCATGCCATTGTTTTCCCCTGCCATCATGGAGCTTCCCCTCAAGTCTGTAAGCCAAAACGAACTCTTTCCTCCCACAAGCTGCTTCTGGGTGGGTGCTTTGTGCCAGCAATGAGAAGGCAACTGCAACATCTAGTCACTGTGTTCTCTCTCAACAGCTTCAGGGCTTTACTACTGCTGCTGAGAACACAGATTTATTTCTATTTTTTTCTTTTGGCATGTGTATAGTATGTATGGTGTGTGTCTAGTGTATGCACGTGCATGTGCAGACATGTGTGCCCCATGCACACACATGTGGATGCCAGAGCATATTGGGTGGTCTCTTTTACTGCTCTTCTGATTGTTACTGTGAGCCGGAGTCTCTCCCTGAACACAGAGCAGCTGTTCCCCACCCCGTTCACATGGGCTGACCAGTGAATCCCAGCGATTCTCCCACCACTCACGGGACTGAGGGTACAAGCGTTTTACAGGTATTAATGGCCATTCCCGACCTTTTATATAAGTGCTCTGACCCAGGCTCTCTTAAGCCCTCGTGCTTGCATGGCAAGGGCTCTCACAATGAGCCATCTCCCCAGCCCCACAGGCCCACCTTGATGCAAGAATGTTATCACTTTTAGGCAGCCAGAAGGAAACTTTCTACTTTTTTCCCCTACCTGTTGACTCCTACTTCTCACTTCTGTTTCCAGCTATTAAGGATCTGCACCCTCTTCCAGTCTAGAAGGATAACTATTCTCAACTAGAGAGGGCCGCATTTACTCCCAACGAACAGTTGGCAATGTCTGGAGACATTTTTGACTGTCACAACTGAGAAGGAGGAGAAGCAGCGAGGGGTGGGGATGCTACTTGCAACTGGTACATGGAGTCTGTTGGACATGCCACAAAGTACAGATCAGTGCTCCACAGTAAAGTGCCCAGCCCAATGGCCAACGTCAAGAAACTGCAGAGTAAAGAGAGTTCCACAATCAAAGGTTGGGATATATATTTTTAAAAATATTTTTATTTATTTATTTGCAAACAGAAAGAGATGCAGAGAAGAGAGATGAGAAACAGAAAAAGATAATAGGTGTACCAGGGCCTCCAGCAACTGCAAATGAACCCCAAATGCATGTGCTACTTTGTCCATCTGGCTTTACGTGGAAACTGGGGAAATGCACCCAGGTCATCGAGCTTTCCAGGCAAACAGCTTAATCAGTGAGCCATCTCTCCGGCCAGGTTTGAGATATCTTTTTCATCAGTATCAAGTTGTAATCTGCTTCAGAAGGCACTGCAGTTCAGGAGCACAGGAGATAGAATGGGGTACAGGGGATACAAGAGCGGCCTCCTGTTGCATCACTAACCTTTGCCTTCTCTCAGCACTAAAGATAGGATCACGCCCCATCTGTCCTGCCTCCCTCTCCTGAAGCTACTTGCTCTCACCCAGCATTTTAATTTTCATGAACCCTCCTCTGCTCAGTAGATGGCTACACATTTCCAAGCTCCATTGATGCTCAGAATTGAAGATCTTCCTCATGAAATCCCTAAACCCCATGAAAACTGGAAGTATACACAGCTATCCTGTAAGGTAAGGAGATACCTGGCCAGGCCCACTAGAGAGCATGTAATCTAGTTCCTAATTGCCTTCATACATGAATCTCACAAGACACACCCTGCTACACATGTCTTGCCATGTATCAGACCCTGTGTCCCCAGGAGTAGGTAGTACTATTATCCCATCTACAAATGAGCAAACTGAGGCACAGAGAGGAAGCTGTTCAAGACCACACAGCTAGGAAGAGAGTGAGATGTGAGCCAGGTAATTCAGGTCCAGGATCCATAGGCTTAACCATCACCCAGTATGGCCTCTTGTGTATTTCATGTTGACAAAAACTCAAACAGGTTTGGATTATGTTGTTGGTTTTATAAACACAAACTAGCAAACTCACAAAGCTGGTCAGATTCTAAGTGTGAACTTAAGAGTTCAAATCCAAGGGCAAATCCAAGTCCAGTTGGAAATTCAATGGACAGATCATGGAAGAAAACTACAAGCTTTAGAAGACAGCACAATCCATGCCTCCTTCTTCCATTCACCCTTCCTCCACCCATCCAGCCTCCATCTTTCCTCAATCCATCCTTCAACCCACCTTCAATTCAACTATCCTCCATCCATTCCATTCATTATCCTCCATTCCATCACCCACCATCCATATGTCTATCCGTCATTCATCCGTCCACCCATCCAACCTCCTTCTGTCCATTCATTCATCATACAGCCAGCACCTGTGCTGTGTTCAGAAGATCCAGAGAGAAATCCAGCTACAACCCCTCTGCTCAAAAGATCACATGAATTGGGGAGAACATGTTGCTGTGTGGGTGGGCTGAGGAGGAAGGGGAGGGAACAAGGGCTCCATTTATATGTATCCTGTGGGAAACTGAGCAGATGTGGAAAGGAAGTCTGGAGAACTCCGACAGGTCACAGTGCGTGGTCTCATGTGGGAGGAAGTCTGGAAAACTCTGACAGGTCACAGTGCGTGGCCTCAGGTGGGAGGAAGTCTGGAGAATTCTGAGAGGTCACAGTGCATGGCCTCAGGTGGGAGGACGTCTGGAGAACTCCGAGAGGTCATAGTGCATGCCCTCAGGTGAGAGGAAGTCTGGAGAACTCTGACAGGTCACAGTGCGTGGCCTCAGGTGGGAGGAAGTCTGGAGAACTCTGACAGGTCACAGTGCATGGCCTCAGGTGGGAGGAAGTCTGGAGAACTCTGACAGGTCACAGTGCATGCCCTCAGGTGGGAGGAAGTCTGGAGAACTCTGAGAGGTCACAGTGC
>PVKW010024042.1:0-32397 GCA_004027895.1 Orientallactaga bullata | reverse complement strand
TGACCTTGACCTTACTCACTGTGAGAACCAATTTCTTCAATTTGCAGGACCCCCATTTATTCCTACAACTCCTCTGGTTTTCCCTAATAAAGTATTGCATGAGGACGAAGATCTCTGAGCGTGAATACCTTACGTGTGTTCCCATTCTTCTGTGCTAGTTTTCACAGAACAGGAGGTTACAGGTTCTTCCAGTAACAACCAAAGGAGAGAGGAATATGAAAATCTTGAAAACTAAGCATCGGGGTAAATGTATTTTCAGATGCTGACCAATGGTGCAAGAGCAGACCCAGAACGCTTATAATCTGCAGGCTCATTTAAAAACAAGGAAGAGGGTTAGGGAAATGAGTCAGTGGTTAAAGGTAAGCAAGTAAGTATGGTAAGTCAGTTTGAAAAAAGCAAATGAAAACATATGAATCTTAAGAAATGATCCTTTGTATCCTTCCAGAAAAAGAAAATATTCATGCTACATTTAAAATCATATATTGGGAGCCAGACGTGTTGACACATGTCTTATGAGGCAGATATAGTAGGATCATAGTGAGTTTCAGGCCAGCCTGAGAATATATAGTGAATTTTAGGTCAGCCTGGGCTAGAGCAAGATCCTACCTCGAAAAACCAACCCCCCCCAAATAAAATCATATATTGTGGGGCTTCTGGTTAAGATGGCAGAATAGGAGCTATGCCAAAGAAAAGGGGGAAGGGAAGAGAGGAAGAGGAAACACCAAACAATACTCCCTTCTCTAAAAATGAACGTCTGTAACCAACTACCAACCCAGGGGAGCTCCTGGCAGACAATCAAGGAGCTTCCAGCAAGTTGACAAGGGTGATTTGGACTCCAGTAGGTAGATCCCAGCTGGTAGCCTAGGGGAAGTCTCAGCTGGCAGGGTTGTGACCAGGCCATTGATCGGGCTCGCTTCCCACCCCACAGAGGTGGTGGCACATGCTGTAGTCTGAGGGAAGTCGGAGCAGGCATGAGCAAGTGCCAGCCAATTGTGAGAACTCCGTAGCCCTTGGAGGTGGCACAGTGGGCAGCCTAGGGGAAGTCCCTGTTCACTAGTGCTGCTAGTGAGGCCAGTCACTAGGGCTCTGTCCCCATTCATTGATGATGGCAGTGCTGGTGCTGGGATGTGCTGAGGGGAAGGGTCCATTGACAAGTGCCCGAGCTGGTGCTACTAGGGCATACTCAACATTGGGTGGCAGAGGCTGCTGGGAAGAGCAACCAACTACCAAAGGGGAAGTGCCAGCCAACGGGGGGGGGAGGGAGGGACAGTACCCACAGAGAAGAGCACAAGGGTACCGAGGGTACCGTGAGACTGGAGCTTGCAGTCCATGGTGACCAGGCTGGATCTCTGGCACCATGTAAATTGGTATGCTCTCAGAAAGAGTCCCTGGCACAGCCCCATACACATAGTCATGAAAAAAAATTACTTTTACAAGGATGATCAATTTAAAAAGTAAAATATAAAATTCTGTGTTTTTAGTGCATAAGCGTGCAAATGAATGCATATATTCAAGTATGGCTTTGCCTACAGGCATGAGCTTTATATATCCAGCTGTAATAAAAACATGAACATGTTTTGATCAATCACAGTAAATGAAAGAAAGAACTATTTTTCATTCTTTCTATCAAAATTGAGTTATTCGGGCTGGAGAGATGACTCAACAGTTAAGGCACTTGCCTGCAAAGCCTAACAACTCGGGTTTGAATCCTCAGTACCCACATAGAGCCAGATGCATAAAGTGGCACATGCACCTAGAATTCATTTGCAACGTCTAGAGACCCTAGTGCACCCATTCCTTCTGTCTCTCTTCTTTCTCTCTCTCTCTTTCTCTCTCTCTCTCTCTCTCTGCTTGCAAATAAAATAAATGAAATATTTAAAATTGAGTTATTCATACTGAGGCCCTAAAAGGAAAATAAACATCCTTCCCACCATATACTGAAATAGGTGTAAAAGTTAAGGACGGCTCCCTCCAGGCCAGCTCTAACAGGATTTGTCTCAAGTGGAGACATTAGTCTCCTTGGAAACATTAGTGCTCAGTGTCCTTGGGGAAAAGACTGGGACAATTTCAGAGCAAGAGGATAGGAGGGGAGGGCACAAGGCAGTCGAGGGGACCTGAAAGGTGCCTTTGTTCAAGCTTATGCATTCTTTTCCCACAGGGCAATAGGCAACACTGCCAGCAGGGCAGCATGTCCAGGAAGGTGGGCATCTTCTGCTAAATCTACAGTGATTCATGACATCAGCTGTCCATTCAAAATTGATTTGGGACACACTGGTAAGGGAAGATAGATGTGTCCCCCTGCAAGAGTTTATGCCTAGGTTTTGTTTACACTTGGAAATATAAAGCTCGTGACTGAATGCAAAGCCATACTACTGATCTCCCTTCCCAGGCCCAGGGCACCAGTACAGAGTTGGGGACGCTATTTTCCTTTCATCTGTCACCTGAAAAATGTCAGGAGTTCAGGATTCTCACCACACCAGCCATGCCCCTCACCACACAGTGACTCAGCATCTGATCTCCATCCTTGTCCTTATCCCTACCATCTATGGGGTTCCCTGGACAAGGACCTGCTCCTTTGGAACTATTCTGGTCATTTGGCCTTGAGCTTGGATGGTCTCAAGAGGTTGTGTAGCCATTGGTGATTGACATCTCTATTCTGGCTAGGCTGTGCTGCTCTGGGCATGGCAGGAACCTTCTCTGGACATCACTTCTCCATTGTCTAGAGGGTCATTTTGAAGTCTAAGGCAAAAAGTCTGAAAAGTCATTGTCAAGCTGCCTAGGGTAAAATAATGACTAGTGGGCTGAAGAGATGACTTAGTGGTTAAATTGATTTGCCTGCAAGGCCTAAGGACCCAGGTTTTACTCTACAGTGCCCACATAAGCCAGAGGCACAGGTGACATATGTGTCTGGAGTTTTCTAGAGGCCCTAGCATGTCCATTCTCTCTCTCTCTCTTTCTCCCTCCCTCCTTCCCTCTCATAATCAAATAAAATATTTTTTAAAATAATAATGATGAGGGCTGGAGAGATGGCTTAGGGGTTAAGGTGCCTGCCTCCTAAGCCCAAGAACACTGGTTCTAATCTCCAGCAGTTCCAATCTCGAGGTCCCACGTTTAGCCAGATGCAAAGTGACACAAGGGCACAATGCCACACTTTACCACAAGGGGGAGCACACATCTGGATTTCATTCTCAGCGGCTGAGAGGCTGCTGGCACTCCCATCTCTATCTGTCTTCCTCTCTCTGTCTCTCTGCGTCTCTCTCTAATGATAATAATAATAATAATATCCAATGTGGATGAAGTACTTCCCATGCACTTGGGCTTTTCTCCTTAGTCCTGTTTAGAAAATGGTGGGGAAGTCCCATTGGTATCTACAGATGCTGCAGAAGCATAAGGACGGGACATCATGAGTGATGTCACATAGATACTAATGAGTGGAGCCAGGATTTGAACTTGCTATGTTTCCTGAGCACTTAATTTCAACTCTGATCTTTTGGATGTTGCCTATATTTCAGCTTCTAAGTATTTCATCATTGTATGGGACTTCTGGAGATTCTTCAGTACCCAGACATGAGGGTGCTCTGTGCTGATGTGAAAACTTTTGGCAGCTGATGAGGGTGGTGCTAGAGAGAAGCCTGTCCTTAAAGGGAAAATGTCTTTGGATAACAAGTACCCAAAGTCCATTGTACGAGCTGTATTCCAGGCACCCTGAGGAACTATTCACTGAGATGGTCAGGGTGGAGACAAGAGCCACAGACAAATTGATGCAGGAATTCTGGGGTCCTTGTATTCCAGTGCACCAATAATTTGGGGTGTTCCCAGATCCTTGTCCTATGAATTCGAAGAATGAAGTCCACAGACCAGAGGACTGCATTACAGTTCACAGCTTTAGGAGGACAAAGAGAAGGGGGCTTAAGCCTAGAACACAAGAGAAGGAAGCAAGGTGGAGCTCTTGCCCAGGGAGGCAAGTGGGGGTTTGAGAAGCCTCCCTTGAGACTCTGATCTGGGTTTTTATGGGGACTGGTTACGTGAGGAAAAGCAGGTCAGCAGCTTACTATGAACAAAGACCAAAGTTTACAGCCCAGTAATCTCAGGTAAGCATCAGAGTTTCTGTCTTCTAGGAAGGGTGCAAGCTTAATCTAGAGATCTTTCCTGGAGGGTGCAACGTCCAGGTTGCTGCAAGCTTAGTGACATTTCTTGCTTTTAGTCAAGGAATAAAAAAGCCATTACTTTTGGGGTTCTGTTACCCTGACTGCCTAGTCAAGTTCTGTCTCCTATCACAAGGTCCCTGTAGTCACCAACGATGTCTTCCCTGTCGAAAGGGGGTGAAATAAAGATTCCACATCTTCTCTTTCCCACCCAGCATCCCAGGGTAAAATAGAAACAGTATTCTTCATTGGCGACACTGCCTACTGTTCTCCACACCTCAAGCTTCCTTTCTCTGTGACAAGGAATGTGTCCCCAGTACTTACGCTTACTGAACCCCTCATCTGGCTCACATTCTTGGAAACCCCATCGGAGGCAGAAGAGTACCAGAAAAGGCAAAAACCCCAAGGAAAACAGGTTCCTAGCTTGTGGTATCAAAACTGAGAAGCAGGGCTGGAGAGATGGCTTAGTGGTTAAGGCGCCTGCCTGCTAAGCCTAAGAACCCAGTTCCAATCTCCAGGTCCCAGATGCAAATGATGCAAGGGTGCAATGCCGCACTTGACCACAATGAGGCGCACGCATCTGGATTTCGTTAGCAGCAGCTGAGAGACTGCTGGCACGTCCATCTCTATCTGTCTTCCTCTCCCTCTCTCTCTGTCTCTCTCTGTGTCTGTCTCTCTCTGTGTCTCTCTCCAAAAATAAAAATAAAAATTTAAAAATGAAAAATAAAAAAAAAAACTGAGAAGCAGCTACTCAGTGACACAGAGCTCTGCAGGATGACTTCCTGACCCAGCTGTTCACGACACAAACCTGGACGCTCTCTCTACCGGCCACAGCTCGAGGCCCAGGCTCAGTGAGAGACTTTTTACCACAATAAAATGAGGTGGAGATGAACTGAGAAAAGTACTACGTATCAAACTCTGGCCTACACAGACGTGCACGTGCATGTGCACATACATCCACACCCACATGCACACACACACACACCCACATGCACACACACACACATGCACATACAGGCATTCCCACATGAACACACACACACATGCCCAATTAGTGTAGAAGGCCCATTGCTCTTAGGGTCAAGTTCAGACCCCTGAGCCTTCCTCCGTGTCCATGTTCCTCCAAATCATCACTTACACTACTCGTACTTTCTCTGCTTGCTGGCCTTTCTAGGCCTGACGACTCTGGCTCTTACCTCACAGTCTTTCCACACGCTGTTACCTGTGTCGGGAAGGCTAGTACTTCTCACTCACCTTGTGGTTTTTTTTTTTTTTTTTTTGTCTATATTTGATGCATCTTTGAATCCTTAGTTCACTCATCCCTTTCTCAAGACAACTTCCCAAGGCCACAATGAGTCAGTGAAATCCACAGAGGGACCCAGAGAAAACCCACAGCAGGACATTAAGGGCCTTGCTGCTGGAGATGAGCTTGTGTCCATGTGTGCTGGGTCTTATTCAGCCATAACTAGAAGTGACACACTGACACAGTGCTACACCACAGATGAACCTCAGAACACAGACTGTAAGACTCTATTCATATGTCATATCTAGAAAAAGAGATGAGCCTGGTGGTTCAGGCCTATAATCCAAGCTACTGAAGGTGCTCAGGCAGGAGAACCACAAGTTGAAGGCCATTCTGGGCTACTTAATGGGACATATCTCAAATTAAAAATAAATAACAAATGAAGAGATGGGACAGGAGAGATGAACCAGTGGATAAAGTGCTTCCCCACAAGTGAGAGGGCCTGAGTTCAGAAACCAGCACCAAGGTCAAAGACAGACACCGCGGCACATGCTATAATCCCAGCATTGAGGAGGCAGAAATAGAGCATTCCTAGGGCTTGTGGCCAGTAACTATAGCCAAATCATAGAGATCCAGGTATAATGAGAGACCTTGTTTTCAATAAAAATAAGGTTGTATTAATAAGTCATATGGAAATCTACTTTTTGGGGACAATGGCATATCCAAAAGCCATAGATTGTTACTAGAAAATGTTAAGTGCCAAGAATGGAATACCTTCCAGTGAGTAGTTGGCCAGGAAGGTCCCTGATAGCCCCAAAACATTATAGGCCATTGCTGAAGCTCTTGGTTTCCCGCCAGGAATAGATGGGAAGACCCTATTGCTGAAGATTCCACATGCTTGGCCTACAAGGTCAATGATAAATTCTGTTGGAGCTGAGCTGAAAACCTTCTTCGTGTAGACTAGCTGACAGAAAGTTGGAAAAAGCTACGCTGCATACAGCTCCATGGGAGAGAGAGAAATCACCAGAGGAGATAAACAACAGTGGACACTGCAAGGCTTAAGTTTGACCAGTGAGGCCAAATGAGCCAATTGGTGCAATAGTGGCATGTCTGCTACAGGGAAAACCAACTACTCTCTAATTGGACTAGAGGCCTGCTCCATGGATGGGAATACATGCCTGATATGAAAACCAATGAATGGAAAGTCATGAACCCTAGGGGTATAATGCCTGCTAATATCTGGCTAAAGGCATATATAAACTCCCAGTAAGTGCTTTCTTGATGTTTATACAATATATTAATCATACTCTCACTTTTAGTTAGAGAAGTTTCTCTTTTCAGATGGCAGTGACATTTGGGGTGACCCAAAAGGCACCATAGTGCTGAGAAGAAGTGACAGAGGAGTGCTCAGCACTAAAACATCTCTATCACATCTTCCAAGGCTCAGGGTCCATTGTGAAAGAGGTGGAAGAAAGAATGTAAGAGCCAAAGGAAGGGAAGGACTCCTTAAAACTCCTCCACTCACAAAATGTTCTGGATATCCATGACTTCACCATTACTGGCACTAACTATACAAGACCATTATAATAGGAGGAAAAGATGATGACATCAAAATAAAAGAGAGACTGATTGAGAAGGGGAGGGGATATGATGGAGTGTGTAGTTGTGAACGGGAAAGTGGGGGGATTATAATGGTTTATTGTCTATAATTATGGAAGCAGTCAATAATGAAAAATTGAAAAATTTATAAATAGGGACTTGAGAAATGTCTTAGTAGTTAGGTGCTGGCCTGCAAAGCAAAAAGACCCAGGTTTTATCCCCCGGGACACCCATAAGCCAGATGCATAAGGTGGCACATGCATCTGGAGTTCATTTGCAGCGCGCAAAGGCCCTGGAATGCCTAATCTCTCTTTCTCTCTCTCTATCTGCCTCTTTGTCAAGTAAATAAATAAATAAATTTTAAAGTAATAAAGGTAACTAAAAAACAAGGTGGAGAGAAATTGAAGACAAAAGATGTTGACCTCTGCCCTCCACACACACAGGTACCTGCATACACACATGCACCACATTCATACAAAGATGAAAACAACGTGCATGCACATACCACAAACATACATGTGGTCATTATAGCTAGGATAGAGGAGTTGTCACTGGGAACAAATCCTGGCATTCATCCCTGAGGTGTGTTTGGGACAGATCTTGAGTTCTTCCCTAAAGTATGAACAAAGCAGGGGAGCTCTGCCTGTTTTGTGGTGCTGACTGTTCCTGATTGGTGGTGTTTCCTGGCTATTTGGTGATGTCTCTCTGCTCCATGTGTGGATGTGAGCCAGCTTCTTCTGCAACCGATGGTAGTTCCCTTGTATTCTGTAAGCCTGAAATAAACACATTCCTTCCAGAAGCCATTTATGGTTGGGTGTTTCTCCAAGAACTACAACAATACACATATACGGAAAAAGGAAAAATTGAAGAATAGGGTTACAGCTTAGTAGTAGAGTTCAATACCAAGTGTCCTCCAAAAAAATCCAAAATATGTAAATCTATAGAACATGCAAAGTAGTGGTAGATATTTTGTTTTGTTTTTGATTTTGGTCTTTCAAGGTAGGGTCTCACTCTACCCCAGGCTGACCTGGAATGCACTATGTAGTCTGAGGCTGTCTTGGAACTCACAGC
The DNA here is from genome assembly GCA_004027895.1 of Orientallactaga bullata. Classification (NCBI taxonomy): domain Eukaryota; kingdom Metazoa; phylum Chordata; class Mammalia; order Rodentia; family Dipodidae; genus Orientallactaga; species Orientallactaga bullata. The sequence goes on along the minus strand of PVKW010024042.1, from coordinate 24,339 downwards.
GATTCTCCTACCTCTGCGTCCCAAGTGCTGGGGTTAAAGGTGTGCGCCACCATGCCACACTGAAGGTAAATTTGAATGGCCAGCAGAAACTAGGGAGCGACTGTGCACAGGCGTGGGGTTACGTTGGGGGGAGTAATAGTGTTTTGGACATAACTGAGATGGTGATTACACATCATTATGGACACACTGGAAGTGCCAATGAATGATTCACCTTGAAATGGTTGATTTTATAAACTGTGAACTGTACCATAATTGTAGAAAATTGATGAATAAAACATGCTATGGAACCATCTGCTGTAGTTGAGGTAAAATTTCAGGGGAGTCCAGTGTATTGGGAAAGCGGTTCACTACTTGCATTCCTCGCATTTCCAATGCCCACGGAGGGACCCTGGTCTTTGGTATTTTCTCCTACCCTGACCATTCAAATGCATAGTTGCTCAGGAGGCCTGGACTAAAGCTCACAGAATCAACTTTAGGGACTTGATGTCCAAAGACAGTTTTTCTTTTAGGACGTGCTTCTCTGGAACCACACTCATGAGCTTCTAGAAGATTTTATCTAGCTAAAGAGGACCCTCACCTCTGGAGTGCCGAATCACCTCCAGGAGTACTGTGTAATGATGAGACACGTAGCAGATGAAACATAGTGAACATCTACAAGGTCAGAGATGAAAGTGAGTGCTCAGGAGACACAGCAAGTTCCAATCCTGGCTCCACTCCTCTGTGTTACCACACATGACATAACGTCCTTATGCATCTGCTGCATCTATAAATACAAAGGGACTCCCCCAACATTTTCTCATGAGGACTAAGGAGAAAAGGCCAAGTGCATGGGGAGTACTTCATCCACAGTCGTCACTTTACCCTAAACAGTTCCATAATGACTTTTCAAACTTTGTTGCGTTAGACTTCAAAACGACCCTCTAGACAATGGAGAAATGATGTCCAAGGATTTTCCCTTCCATCCCCAGAGCAGCCCAGTCTAGCCTTCTGATGTCAGAATAGAGACGTCAGTCACCAATGGCTATAGCACCTCCTGAGTCCATCCAAACACAAGGCCAGATGACCAGAATAGCCCCACAACAGCAGGTTCTTGTCCAGGGAAGCCCATAAGTGGTAGGACTAGGGACACGGATGGGGATTAGATGCTTAGTCACTATGTGGTGAGGAGCATGGCTGGCCTGATGAGATTCCTGAGCCCCTGAGGGTTACATTATTTGGGTGGCAGGTGAGGGGAAAGTAATTTTCCCAGCTCTGCAGTGGTGTGCTGAATCTGGGGAGGGAGATCAACAGCCTCTTCAAAACCTGACGTGAACTGTCTGATTGCCTCTGGGAACTGTAGTTCAGCTTCCTCAGGCACCTCCCAAGGAGCCATGTTGTAGTAATTTGAATGTAAAGTGTCCCTTAGCCTCGTGTGGTTGTTATTACATCTCACACTGAATCCCAGCTGGGGGAGCCTTGTGCAGGGGGTGTGTCACTCAGGGCAGGCCTTGAAGTTATCAGTGCAGCCGTACTGGGTGTTCATAGCTAGCTCACACTTGCTGCTTCCTGCAAGATATGACACCTGGCTGCCCAGTCCTGCCAAGCTTTCCCCACCATGATGAAATTCTTCCTTGAAACTGTAAGCCACAAATAAACCCTTTCCTTCCACACACTGTTTCTGGTCCATCGTTCTGTCCCAATAAAGAGAGGGTAAGTGCTGTACATGGGAATCAGGTAAAGTTTCTTCACCTGTCTCCAGCAACAGGGGAGCTGAGATGGTGATCCAGTGTTTCGCATCCTCTTCTTCTAAGTACCTTGGACAGTGAATCTTTCACTGCTCCAGAATGTTCCACATGCAGGCTTGGTGAGCACCCAGGGACCCAGAGAAAACCCACAGCAGGACATTAAGGGCCTTGCTGCTGGAGATGGTCTGTGTCAGTGTGTTCTGGGTCTTATTCAGCCATAACTAGAAGTGACACACTGATACAGTGCTATACCACAGATGAACCTCAGAACACAGACTGTAAGATTCTATTCATATGCCATATCCAGAATAGGAGATGAGCCTGGTGATCCGGGCCTGTGATCCCAGCCTGTGAAGAGGCTGAGGCAGGACAATCACAAGTTCAAGATTTGCCTGGGCTACTTCATGAAATGCTGCCTCTCATTTTCAAAAAAAAAAAAAAAGTATATATCTTGAAGATAGCTAAGGGGGTAAAGTAATGCTTGCTACACAAGCATGGTTTGAGTTCAGATATCCAGCACCCAGGTTAGAACCAAGCTCAGCAGTATTTGTGACCTTCCCAGCATTGGTAAGACAGAAATATGAGGATCCCCAGGGCTTTCAGGCCAGTTACTGTGACCAAATCAGTGAGCTCCAGGTTCAATGAGAGACTTTGTTTTAATAAAATAAGGTGGAGAGGAATTGAACAAGACACCTGATATCAGCCTTCACACCCACTGCATATACCTGAATACACATGCATCACATCCCTACAAACACAGATACAAACATGCGCGTACACCATAAACACACAGAGAAAGAGAAGAAGAAAATCAAAAAATAAAAAATATATATCTACCAGGAGATTAAGGTCACAAAGAACCTAGACGCCCCTTTTTTAGTGTGTGTGTGTGCGCGCGTGCGCACACACGTGCGCACTCACGTGATGTATGTTCCAGTGCATATGCATGTATATACACTTGTGAACGGAAGCCAAAGATCGATGTCTGGTGTCTTCCTCTATCAGGCTTCACTTTATGCATGTGATGGTTTATATTTATTTTGTACTTCACAGGACCTAGAATAGCCACCTAGGAAAAGAGCTTCCCAGAATGCCCGTAAGGAAATAGTCTTGTTTTCATTAAGTAAAGTGGGAAGACCCACTTCATTAACTGGTGGCACCATCCATGGGCTGGGGTTCTAGACTGAATAAAAAGGAGAAACCCAGCCGAGCACTGGCTTTCATTGCCCTCCACCTCCTGACTGCATGCTTTTGAAACAAGTACCTTTAACCACTGAACTGTTGCCCTAGCTCTCCTCACTTCTTTTTTTTTTTTTTTTTTTTTTGGAGAGAGAGGGAGAGGGAGACAGATAGAGAATGGGTGCGCCAGCAGCCTCTCAGCTGCTGTGAACGAACTCCAGATGTGTGATCCCCCTTGTGGGCAAGTGCAGTATTGCACCCTTGCGTCACTTTGCATCTGGCTAAACGTGGGACCTGGAGATTGGAACTGGCATTCTTAGGCTTAGCAGGCAAGCGCCTAAACCACTAAGCCATCTCTCCAGCCCTCTACTCACTTCTTTTTAAGTTAGCATGTAGTTCATAGAATTCTAGAACTGCTCTTGTGCCATTGGTTAGCATCTGAGGACAAATTTACCCCCATGCCTAGTTTTCAGAATTTTCAGGCAAGCACCTTAACCACTAAGCCGTGTTTCCAGCCCAGTTTTCAGAATTTTCATATTTCTCTCTCCTTTAGTTGTTACTGGAAGAATGGACGATCTTTTGTTCTGAAAATTAACACAGAAGGATGTGAACATATGTGAGTTATTCAGACTCAGATATCTCAATGCTCATAGAATACTTTATTAGGGAAGTCAAAGGGTTTGTAAGAATAAATGGGGGTCCTGAATGTTGAAGAGATAGGGTCTTCCTGTAAGTAAGGGTCAAAGTTAAAAGGCATTGTGTTTGAGGAGAAGCTGAGCTGGGTAGAGAGAGAAAGCAAATCAGCCAAGGTCTTGATGGTAAAAATATGGCCAGTGGAAGGTAATATGGAACACTGGCCAGGCACTCTTGGGAGAAAGCCCTGGATTAGAAGCCAAATCCTGGAGGTCATGCCAGCTCCTCTTCCACCTCCTCATTACTTTGGATATATGTCTGCAACATAGCAAGAGAAAGATTGAGATGCTTAAACCTTGTTACCTGAGAGACCGAATTTTTCAGTGAAGAGGATAAAGGAAGATGGGATTAAATTTTTGCATCATTTGGCAAGAAGTAAATACAGAAGTTACATTGGCTTAGAGGTTCACAGAGGGTTAATCATACATTCTGATTTGATTTGCTCAGTTTCATCACCTCTGTCCCAGTGCCTAAGTAAAGACAACTCTCTTCTTTCTCCTACCCCTGACTTGGCTTGGCACATTGTGTCATTCATGTTTCCCCTCAGCGCCTGCAACTTACCTCACACTTGCCAATTTCTCTTTGCCAATACTGCCTCCCCCTCATGTTCTTTTCCCAAACTATGCCTTTACAAAGGGCATCCAAGGTCTTAGAATGGACTTTTCCTAAGATCTCTTTTCTGGAGAGCACGGGGATCTGAGAGCTTTCCAACTTACGTCTATGTATGCAGGTGGCTAGACAGGCTTGTTCATATAAAAAATTGTTATTGTTCCCTTGGCAACCACCATATGTAAATTTTGCACATATTTTCTCATTATTGTCATACCACCAGCGTTGGATTTTGCTGTTGCAGGGCCCAGGGTCCTTTGGAAGAAGACATTGTTCTGCAGGAAAATCATAAAACACAGATTTTTGGATGCATGTCTCCCTAGAAAGAATCCACCTCCCCCTTTCTCTGTCCACTGCTCCCTTAGTCTCCACCAAGAGGCAAATTTGGCTCTTATACCCCAAATTCAATGAAACCAGTCCCTGTAACATCCCTGGGCTTTGCCTGCCTCACCTCTAAAATGATAACACAGAGTTCCTGCTTGTCTGACAGGATTTTTTCAGGAAGCAGAAGCAACAACACCACAACAGCTGAGAAGGATTATAGTATGTTTGAAGAAATCAAAGGAATGAAAGAAGAAAACAAACTTCTAAAAGAGAGCACAGAATATTAACTTAATGAAATAAGGTGGCTAATACAAGATATGAGTAAGGAAATAGAAATGCTAAAGAATTTCCAATCATAAATACTAGAAATGAAGAACACAGTAAGTCAAGTAAAAAGTTCTGTAGAGCCAGGCATGGTGGTGCACGCCTTTAATCCCAGCACTCAGGAGGTACAGGTAGGAGGATCACTATAAGTTGGAGGCCAGCCTGGAACTACAAACTGAATTCTAAGTCAGCCTGGGCTAGAGTAAGCCCCTACCTCAAAAAAAAATTAAAAACTCTGTGTAAAGTCTCACCAATAGAGCGGATCAATGAGAGGACAGAATTTCTGAGCTAAAAGACAAGAAGGGCCGAGGGTGGTGGCACACGTCTCTAATCCCAGCACTTGGGAGGCAGAGGTAGGAGGATTGCCATGAGTTCAAGGCCACCCTGAGACTACATAGTGAATTCCAGGTCAGCCTGAGCTAGAGAAAGACCCTACCTGGAAAAACCAAAAAAAAAATAATAATAATAACAGACAAGAAGGCAGATCTAGAGCATTCCAACAAAGAAAAACAAACTTATAAGAAGGTGTAAGTGGGAATTTCAAGACATTCAGGGCACTATAAAGAGATCAAACTTAAGAATTCAGGCTATACAAGTAGAATAATTTTAAATTAGAGGCATAGTAAGTATTTTCAAAGAAGTCATAGAAGAAAATTTCTCCCAAATAAGGAAAAGATGCCAATATAGATACAAGAGGCATTTACCAAATAACACCAAATAGACAAGATCAGAAAAGAACTTCTTGCCATATTATAATTATACTACTAAATACACAGACCAAAGAAAATACATTGAAAGTACTTAAGGAGAAGAATTAAATCACATACAACAGCAGATTACTCAACACAGACTTTAAAAACCAGTAGGGCTTGGAGTGATGTATTCCAAGTTCTGAAAGATAACAACTGGCAACCTGGAGTACTATACCCAGCAAAGCTATCCATCATAATTGAAGGAGAAATAAGAATTTTCTATGCTATAAACAGGCAAAAGGAATACATCACCATTAAGCCAACAATTGAAGAAAATGATAGGCGCATACATGATACAATAAGCCATGTTCTAATACTAGTTAATGCAAGAAGGTAAGAGAAAAACAGCAAGCACACATTAAGAATGGGCCAGGTATGGTGGTGCACACCTTTAATCCCAGCACTCAGGAGTGGAGGGACAGAGGTAGGAGGATCTCTGTAAGTTCAATGCCACCCTGAGAATACATAGTGAATTCAGGTCAGCCTGGGTTAGAGTGAAACCCTACCTCAAAAAAAAAATTAAGAATGGCAGGAATAAATACACACCTTTCTTCTTTTGTGTGTGTGTGTTTCGAGGCAGGCTCTCACTCTAGCTCAGGCTGACCTTAAATTCACTATGTATTCTCAGGGTGGCCTTGAACTCACAGCAATCCTCCTACCTCTGCCTCCCAAGTGCTGGAATTAAAAGTGTGCACCACCATGCCTGGCACACCTTTCAATAATACTCTTAATATCAGTGGTCTCAATAACCCAACCAAAAGACACAGACTTGCTGGCAGGATCCCTTTGTTCATTGCCTCCAAGAAACTCACCTCTCCATAAAAGACAGACACTACTACCTCGGGGTGGAAGGATGGAAAATGGCATTTCAAGTCAATGGGCCTAGGAAACAAGCGAGTGTTGCTGTTCTACTATCTGAAGGGACAGACTTCAAACCAACATTAGTTAGGAAAGATAAAGAAGGACGCTTTATACTGATTAAGAGAAGAATCCAACAAAAGGACATTACAATTCTAAATATATAAGCACAGAATATGGGCACCCCAATTTCATTAGCAAAACATGATTAGATCTTGTGTTTGGTTAAGTTTTGTTGTCAACTTCATCTGTTTAAGGATACACAGACATCCCTCTTGAGTGGGTCTCTGAGGTTTCTTCCAGGAAGGATTAACTGAAGGAGGAAGTCCTTCCCCCAAGGTGAGGCCTTCCCCCAGAGTGAGAGGTCCCTCTCCAAGAGAGGGGGCTTTATCTAAGGAGGTTCTGGAAGAAAAGACCCCTTCCTCCCACTTGGCTGCCTGTGCTGCTGGCTGCCTTCCAGCACGGACTGAAGACCTGCACGGACTGAAGATCAGCTGCTTCCCAGGAAGCCTCCAGGCCTTCAGTGCCAGATTGGGACTTCTGAGGCATGGACTGAGAGCTCTCGAGTTCCTTGATTCCTGGGCCTGCAAACTGCTATTGTTGGACTGTCATAAGCTAGCCCAAAAAATTCTCTAATTTTAACACAATTCATTCTATTGGTTCTGTTCCACTAGAGAATCCTGACTAATATAGATGTAAAGTCACAGATAACCCCAAGAACAATAATAGTGAGTGACATCAATACCCTACTCTACCCACTCTAATCAATTGACAGGTCATCCCAGAAAAAAAAAAGAAAAAGAAAACAGAAAAGCATCTGGATTAAATGACACTATAGAACAAACGAACCTAACAGACATCTACAGAACATTCTATCCAAATGTTGCAGAATACACATTCTTTTCAGCAACACATAAAACTTTCTCTAAAACTGACCATATATTAGGACACAAAGTAAATCTTAAAAAATACAGGAAAATTGAAGTAATTCTTTGTACTCTATCTAACCACAATGGAATTAAACTACAAATCAACAGCAAGAAAGACCATAAAACATACACAAACTCATGGAAACAAAACAATACACTACTGAATGACTGGAATATTAAAGAAATCAAGAAGGAAATCAAAAATTCTTATTCTGTTAAAAGCCTGAAAATAACAATAAGCACAAAACATTAAATTTTGTCTTTAAAGTTAACCCTTTTAAAATTTTGCTCAAAATAGATCAACATTATAAGAAAATTACTTTCAACATCAAGCATCAAAAACCTTACAAACATTTGGTTATGGTCAATCTAGTTACGTATTATAAACTCTTGTCATAAGATTTATTCTTAGAAGTTTTATGTAAATGTATGTCTATTCTCACACAAATTATTGAGGCCAATTATCAATATAAACATTATGTATTCATAAAAAATCCAAAAACTCTGAAAAACAAAAAATTCATAGAATTAAATAATAATGAAAGCACAACATACCAAACCTATAGGACACATTGAAGGTAGTCCTAAGAGGAAAACTTAGAGCTTTAAGAAATTAGAGAGGTCACAGGTAAACAAGTGAATGCTATACCTTTAAGGCCTTGGGAAAAGAAGAACAAGAAAAACTGCAAATCAGTGGACAAAAATCAATAATAAAGAACAGAATAGGGGCTGGAGAGATGGCCTAGCAGTTAAGCTCTTGCTTGTGAAGCCTAAGGACCCCGGTTCGAGGCTTGACTCCCCAGGACCCACGTAAGCCAGATGCACAAGGTGGCGCATGCACCTGGAGTTTGTCTGCAGTGGTTGGAGGCCCTGGTGCACCCATTCTCTCTCTTGCTATCTCCCTCTCTCTCTCTCTCTCTCTGCCTCTTTCTCTCTCTGTCAGCCTGTCACTCTCAAATAAATAAATAAAAATAAACAAAAACTATGCCGGGCGTGGTGGCGCACGCCTTTAATCCCAGCACTCGGGAGGCGGAGGTAGGAGGATCACCGAGAGTTCAAGGCCACCCTGAGACTACATAATTAATAAATAAATAAATAAATAAAAATAAACAAAAACTTTAAATCTAGAAATGATGATTGCTTTTAAAAAAAGAAATTAATGAAATATACAAGTACCACATCCTCAGCCTGAAAAAAAAATAGTTATTATGCATTTGTGCTTAGAATCTTTTTACTAGGTAACAAAAGCTCTAACAATGCAATTTATAATTTTAAATGTCAAATGAACATTTTTCTGTCTTATGGAATTATGCAAAAATACCTCATTAAGATTACTGTGTTTTCAACTGCCTAATTCAGTTTATAATACACTGACTTACCATGAGCATAATATTGGATAGACTCTTTACTGGGTTCTGAAAAAGAGTGAGAAAATAGAACTGTAGAGATGGCTCTTCATTTAAAGACATTGCTTTCAAAGCCTATCTGCCGGGATTTGGTTCCCCAGCACCTTGCAAATCTGGATGTCCTCAACAAGGTCACACACACACACACACACACACACACGAGCAAATAAATTAATTTTAAATGAATGGTAACATAAAAGTTTTTTTTTTTTTTTTTTGGTTGTTCAAGGTTTCAAGGTAGGGTCTCACTCTAGCCCAAGCTGACCTGGAATTCACCATGTAGTCTCAGGGTGGCCTTGAACTCACGGCGATCCTCCTACCTCTGCCTCCCAAGTGCTGGGATTAAAGGCATGCACCACCATGCCCAGCTTTAAAATAAAGTTTAAAAGAATAAACTAAAGGATTACTGTCTTTTTGTGGGCTGCTCTGGGCATGGCAGAAACCTTCTCTCTACATCATTTCTCCATTGTCTAGAGGGTTATTTTGAAGTCTAAGACAACAAAGTTTGCAAAGTCATTGTCAAGCTGCCTAGGGTAAAATAGTGGCCAGTGTGGATGAAGTAGTTCCTATGTACTTGGCCTTTTCTCCTTAACCCTTATTAGAAAATGGTGGGTGAGTCCCACTGGTACTTACAGATGCATCAGAAGCATACAAAGGCTGGTCGTGTCATGTATATTAAGGAGTGTGGGAAATTTTTGAACTTACCACATCTCCTAAGCACTCAGTTTCAACTCTGACCTTGTTACTGTTCCATATATTTTAGTTGCTAAGTATTTCATCTTTGTTATATGGGACTTCTGGAGTCTATTCTTTATCCCAAAGGTAAGGGGCCTCTGAGAAGGTGGTAAAATTTCTGGGAGTGGATGAAGGTGGTGCTAGAGAGAAGTCTGTCCTTAAAGGAAAATGTCTCCGGATAACAAATTCCCAAAGTCCATGAGCTCTAGTCCAGGTGCCTTCAGGAAGTGTATATTAGAATAGTCTGGGTGGACGCAAGTGCCACAATCCAAGGTCCCTACATTCACCGCTGGTGTCTTCCCTATAGAAGGGGGATGAAATAAACATTCCACATCATCTCTTCCCACTCAGCATCCCAGGCAAAAGTGAGGAGAACTTTCCTCTTCGGGCTTCTCCACCCCTCAAGTTTGCACTGTCAGTGACAAAGAACATGTCCCCAATACTTACTCTTTATGACTCCCCCAGCCAGCTCATGTTCCTGGAAACCCCGCAGGAGGATGAAGGTTAGCAGGAATGGCAGACACCCCAAGTGCCCCATTAAAGAAAACAGTGGCCTGGCTGGTGACAGAAAAACTGAGAAGCAGCTACTCAGCTACACAGATCTCTGCTCTAAGACTTCCTGACCCAGGGCTCCAGGACAAATCAGGACACTCCCTGTACTGGGAACAACAGGTTCCCAAGGCCACCAGTGGAACTAGCTGTTCCTATAGTGCTGACTCTTTTTTTTTTTATTATTTAATAATAATTTATTTTTTATTTATATTATTCTAATTTTTCATTCATAATGGTGACTCCATTATCCTCCTCCCTGTCCTCCCTCTTCCAAAGGGACCCTCATCAATGGGGAATGTGGGTCATGCATTGTGTGTGCTGACTCTTAATAGGATATTTGTGACCCTCAGGAAGCCAAGCTCTCTGGCTGTTGGTCTGCTTTGGAGAGGGGTATGCTTGGCTGTAGCTTTCTTTTACACAGGGGCAGGTGGAGGTCAAGAGTATCCTGGTTCTTGTTGCAGGGAAAATGGCTCCGTCAGTAAAAGTGCTTGCTGCACAGGTACGAGGACATGAGTTCACATCCCCAGTGCTCACGTAAGTGACAGACACCTGCAACCCCAGTGATCAGGCGCTGGAGATGGTTGGATTCCCTGGTTTGATGATGGATCTTTGATTGTCAATTTGACAGGACTTAAAATCACCATGGAAACAATTCTGTGGCAATACCTGTGAGGAACTATCAAGATTAGGTTAATTGACATGAATAGGACCTACACTAATGGTGGGAGGTATCATTCCATGGGCTGGAGAGCCAGAGGGCGGGGGATGCGGGGAGGTGAGGAAAAGAGAAAGTGGGGTGAGCAGCAGCAGTCATCACTCTCTGGCTCCCCACTGTGCACTGACAGCGACCAGCTGCCACATGCTCTTGCCACCATACCTTCCTCACCATGAGGCTCTCTCACTGAACACCGAGCACATTGATGTGGCTAGAACAGCCCAAGTGTATCTGTTCTTTTCTCACTGCTGTGCTGTAACGCCTGACAGAGAGCGACTTAAGACAGGATGGTTTTATTTTGGCTTACAATTACAGGTTGCAGTCCATCATGCCTCTTTGTGTGTGCGTGTGTTTTTTTTTAACCTTTTGCCTGCTTTTTCTCTTCAGTGATTCTCTGCCTTGACCTTCATCTTCCCCCTCTTCACTTCCCTTTAGTCTATCTCCCTCTCTTCTCTTTAGTTCACCTATGATCCTTAGCCATTGCCTGACAGTAAAGTTATCGTCAGATGTTAGAGAAAACATGCATTGCAGGCTGAGAATGTGCTTAAGTCGTGGGACTCTGAAAGCAGGATAAAACACAAGAGCTAACAGAGAGCCTCTGTTTTCAAGTATAATTCAGGATGGATGATATGAGAGAAAAAGATTATGTCAGAAACACTTGTGATACAGGACTGGAGAGTGTTACACAAACAGTATCTAATTTGTTCCACCAACTTGATCATGAAGCATCAAACAAGTTGGCAGTTGGTCTCTAAGCCACCCCAGTAAAACCCGTTGTGTCACAAACAAAAGACATGAAGGCAGAAGGGAGCTAGTGGGAAGATGAAAGGGATGGACCATTGGGAGTGGGAAGTGGGCAATGGACGGTGAATATGATGAAGTTACACTTGTGCAACATTGTCGTCAGGAAGCCTGTCTTTGCACATAATGAATATAATCTAATTCTAACAGGAAAACGAAAAGGTGCACTTGATTGTAAATCTTTTTCCTATTTGAAATTATATCTTCTCCCTCCTCTCTTGTTTTTAAATATTGTTATTTATTTTTAAACATTTTATGGGTTTCTTTACACATGTGGGTGTAAGAGCACCAAGTCCTCTTGCTACTGCAAATGAACACCAGATGCATGTGCCACTGTTTGACACTGAGAATATATGGGAACTGGGGATTTGAACCCTGGCCAGCATGGTTTTCAAACACCTACCTTTAACCACTGAGCTAATGCCATAGCTCTCCACACTTTTTTGGGGGGGGTGGGGTTGGTGGTAGGGTCTCACTCTAGCCCAGGCTGACCTGGAATTCACTATGTAGTCTCAGGATGGCCTTGAACTCATGGTGATCCTCCTACCTCTGCCTCCTGAGTGCTGGGATTAAAGGCGTGCGCCACCACGCCCAGCTTCTCACTTCTTTTTAAATGAGGGTGCAGTTCACAGTGCTCTGAGAGTGCTCTTACACCCTTGGTCAGCATCGAAGGAAAAGTTTACCCAGATGCTTAGTTTTCAGGATTTTCCTATTCCTCTCTCTTTTAAGAAAATTTTTTTATTGGCAGTTAAAGTGTTTGCTTGCAAAGCCAAAGGATCTCGGTTCAATTCCCCAGGTGGCGCATGCGTCTGGAGTTCGTTTGCAGTGGCTAGAGGCACTGGCATACCCATTCTCTTATTTATTTGAGAAAGAGAGATAAAGAGGGAGAGAGAATAGGAGCACCAGGACCTCTAGCCACTGCAAAAGAAATCCAGATGAATGCACCACTAAGTGAATCTGGTTTACATAGGTCCTGGGGAATTAAACCTGGGTCCTTTGGCTTTGCAGGCAAGAGCCTTAATTGCAAAGTCATCTCTCCAGCCCTCCTCTCTCTCTCCTTTTGTTGTTACTGAAAAAAAGAAATGGACAACCTCTTGTTTGTTGAAAACTAATATAGAAGGATGTGAGCATATGTCAGTTATTCAGACTCAGAGATCTCAGATCACAGAGTGCTTTGTTAGCGGAAGCCAGAGGATTTGCTAATAAACAGGGTCACAAACGTTAAAGCAATTGCATCTCAAGGCAAGTCAGGATCAAGGTTAAAGGGCATTGTGTTTGAAGAGAAGCTGAGCTGGGGAGAGGGAGGAAGCAAATCCTGGGGTTCTGTTTTTGAAGCAACCAAGGACTTAGTGGTGAAAATGCAGCCAGTGGAAGCCAGTATGGAGCACTGGTCAGGCACTTGGGGAAAGAGCCCTGGATGAGGAACCAAATCCTGCAGGATGTTCCAACTCCTCCTTCTCCTCCTCCTCCTTCTCTTCCTCCTCCTCCTCCTTCTCCTTACTCTGAATGTACACCTGCAACACGGCAGAAGGAAGGTTAAGATGCTTGTAACCTGGCCACCTGGGGAACCAAATCTTGCAGGTAATGGGGAAAGGGAAGACGAAACTATTTCATTGTCATCTCTGGGCAAGAAGTGAAGACAGATGCACTGTAGGTTTGGGAGCTCACAGAGGGTCACTCCTACATCCTGATTTGCTCAGTTTCATACCAGTTGCCAAAATGTAATAATTAGTGACAACCCTCGTCATTGTCCTGCTTTCTCCCACACCTGCTACTTAACCTCCTACTTGTAATTGCCCTTCGGCTGCTGCCTCCCTCCCATCTTCTCTTTCCCAGCATACCCTGATGGGGATCAGCCTGAGTTGCTGGTATACTGGATAGGAAACTTGAGGCCCAGATAATAGCAATGGAAGGGTTTGCATGGAGGGGGAAAGGAGGTTGGGGGACACAAAACTAAACCCAAAATGAACTGGTACCATAGAAATCTTTCTCCTTTGAAGGTAGACTAAAAGGTTTAACCCTCAACAGGAGCGTAGGGGGAGCATCTGAAAAGAAGGGACCTAGAGAAGGTAGGATAAAGCCTAACCTTAAAATTTTTGACTCTGGGCTTGGAGGGATGGCATAGCGATTAAGGTGCTTGCCTGCAAAGCCAAAAGAGCCAGGTTCAATTCCCCAGGACCCATGTAAGCCAGATGCACAAGGGGACACATGCATCTGGAGTTTGTTTGCCATGCTGGAGGCCCTGGAGCACCCATTCTCATATTCTCTCTTTCTCTCTCTCTCTCTCTCTCTCTCTCTCTCTCATAATATACATACATGAGACTTATGAGGTCCCAAAAACAAGACAGGCTTCTGTCAAAGCACTCAATTACCAACCTGAGGTAAAATGCAAGACTCTATTGCTGTAAACACCATATACTACCAACACAGAACAGAGAGACCTGGCTGGGATCCTGAAGAGAGCCACCTTGTGCATCTGGCTTACGTGGGTCCTGGGGAGTCGAACCTGGGTCCTCTGGCTTTGCAGGCAAATGTCCTAACCACTAAGCAGTCTCTCCAGCCCCCATGCTGTGCTGAATCTTTTTTTTTTTTTTTGGTTTTGGTTTTTCAAGGTAGGGTCTCACCCTAGCCCAGGCTCACTTGGAATTCACTCTGTATTCTCAGGGTGGCCTTGAACTCATGGCGATCCTACTACCTCTGCCTCCTGAGTGCTGGGATTAAAGGCGTGCGCCACCACGCCCTGCCTGTGCTGAATCTTAATGGTTACTTCTGACCTTCAGGAAGCCAAACTCTCTGGCTCTCTGTTACACTGGGAAAGAAGGACATACTGGACTGGAGTGTTCCAGAATCTCTTAGCAGAACAGATGCCTGACTCCAGAGGTCTCCCTCTCCCATGGGCAGTTAGAGATCAAGAGTTTCCCAGCTCTGTGGCTGCTGAGATGGCTCAGTCAGTAAAAGTGCTCAAAGCCCAGGCGTGTGGGCGGGAGCTCGGATCCGCAGCGCTCACATCCGTGCTGGGCGAGGTGATGTGCACCTGTCACCCCAGGTGGATCTCAGGCGTTGGAGGTTTGTGTATCCCCTGATCTGATGCTTAATCTTTGCTTGTCAATTTGACAGCATTTAGAATCACCATAAGCTATGGAAATACGGGAGGGGAACTTTCTAGATTAAATTCCTTGACATGGGAGGACCTGTAATCTTGCTAGAGTCCTGAAATGAACAAACCAGAGAGAGTGAAGGTGGCGGCAGCCTTCATCCAGCTCTGATTCCCCGCTGTGGACTGACACCGACCAGCTACTACAAGCTCCTGCCACTGTGCCTTCCTTCCCATGAGGGACCCAGGGTCTCTCTCTGAAGCTGAAGCTCGCTGATATGGCTAAACGAGCTAGACAGCTGGCCCAAATATCTTACTTTCCCATTGATATGACTTAATATCCGGCAGAAGGCAGCTTAAGGAAGGAGGGCTTCAGGTCAGCTCGCACTCAGAGATTGCAGTCTGTCATGGTGATGAAGGCGTGGTGGCAGGGGCATGCAGCAGTGGTCACTCTGCATCTGCAGTCAGGAGATGGAGGGCAATGAAAGCCAGTGCTCGGCTGGGTTTCTCCTTTTTATTCAGTCTAGAACCCCAGCCCATGGATGGCGCCGCCACAGTTAATGAAAACTTTAGTTAATGAAAACAAGAATATTTCTTTACAGGCATGCTCTGAAACTCATTTCCTAGGTTATCCTAGGTCCTGTCAAGTGGACAATAAATATAACCCATCACATTCATAAAATGATGTATGATAGAGGGAGACATCAGACATAGACATGTGGCCTCCATGCACAAGTGTATACACAGTACACCCACACACTTAAGACCATGAACACATCCACACATGCAAATGAACAAAAAAAGAGCATCTGGGTTCTTGGTGAGCTTCATCTTCTCCTGTCAGGTCAACTTCTCCATTTTCTCACTTTTTTCTTTTCCTCTCTGTCCTTCTGTGGGCATTTTGATGGTTTATATATATATTTACATTTTAAAAATTGTGGGGGGGGGTGCTGGAGGGATGGCTTAGCAGTTAAAGTACTTGTTTGCAAAGCCAAATGACCCAGGTTCGATTCCCCGGGATCCAACAAGCCAGATGCACAACAAGGTGGTGCATGTGTCTGGAGCCCATTGCAGTAACTGGAGGCCTTCGCATGACAATTCTCTCTGTCTCCCTCTCTCTACCTCTTTCTCTCTCTCTCAGCTAAATAAATAAAAATGCTCAGCTTGTAATGGGAACATTCTAGAGCAGTGAAAGATTTACTGTCTGAGGTATCCAGTGGAAGAGGAAAACACTGGATCAATATCTCAGCATCACACTCACTGGAGATAGGTGAAGAAATGTTTCTACATTATACATATGTGTGTGTGTGTGTGTGTGTGTGTGTATGTATGTATGTATATATGTATGTATGTATGATGGGCCTAGTATAATGTATAAAGGGCCTAGACTCATCAACCTGAAGGCCTGTCTTCAGTGACACACCTCCTACAACAAGGCTCCACCTCTCAAAGATCTGTCAGCTGTGGATTCAGAATGAGGCTGACTCTCAAACACGTGGTGCTATGGTGAACACGTGACATTCAAGTCACCCCAACAAGGCTCTTAGAAGGTGCCTAAGGGAGCTGAGCTACAGTCCCCAGAGCAATCAGCTCAAGATTCACATCAGTGTTTATAAATTGATTGAGGAAGAAAAAAAAATGTGTCGTATATCTGTCCCTCGCAGTGGATGCTGAGGTGTGGCAATACGCAGTCACCGCTCCTGTCTGCCCTTCCTGAATGAGTCACTTACTTGGGCTCCACCTTGTGCTTCTTGGGAGAGCTCCGCAGTGAATTCCTTGAACCTGTGCCCCTTGTTCCTGAGTCAGATTCTGGAGTATCCAAAGTAAGGCAAAGTTTATGGCCTTGAATTTTACCTTTTAAAATATATATATTTATTAGGCTGGAGAAGTGGCTTAGCGGTGAAGGCACTTGCCTGCAAAGCTGAAGGACTCAGGTTCAATTCCCCAGGATCTATGTAAGTCAGATGCACAAGATGGCACATGCATCTGGAGTTCGTTTGCAGTGTCTGGAGGCCTTGCACACCCATCCTCTTCCTCTTTCTCTCTCTTTCCCTTTCTCTCTCCCTCTCTCTCTCTCTACCTCTTTTCTCTCTCTCATAAATAAATAAAAGTAAAATATTAAATATATATATTCATTTATGTTCATATTTGTGTGTGTGTTGGTGCATGAGGGACACAGCATGCATGTGGACCTCAGGAAAGATATCCATGCTCCACTTTGGGGGGGGAAGGGTCTCCTACTGCTACAAAGGAGTCTGCCCCACTTCTTGCCAGGCTTAATGTGGTTGCCGGGGAACTGAACTTGGGGCCAACAGGTTTTGCAAGCAAGCATCTTTAACTGCTGAGCCATTTCTTCAGCCTACCTTTAAAACATAGGGGAAGGGGGCTGGAGAGATGATTCGGCAATTAAGGCATTTGCTTGCAAAGCTTTGTGACCTGGGTTCAATTCCCCAGGACCCATGTAAGGCCAGATGCACAAAGTGGTATATGTATCTGGAGTTCATTTGCAGTGGCTAGAGGCAGGCCCTGGACTCTCTCTTTCTCTTTCTCTCTCTCTCTCTCTCTCTCTCTCTCACACACACACACACACACACATGCACACTCTCACTCTCTCTGCTTACAAATAAATAAATAAACAAAATTTTTTTAAATAGAGGAAGAGAACCATATCCAAGGAGTTCCCCACTCTCAGGCACCTGACTGTCCTCATTCCCTTGAGTGGTGTCACCAGAAGTTTCTCTGATCCTTACCCCTGGCCCCCAAAGTATGGCATGACAGACAGATGTGACTTTCTCAGACCCAATAGTGCAGGATTAAACCAAGTACTTTATTGAGAGAAATTGGGAGCTATGCAGGAGTGAGCAGGAGCTCTGGAAGTTGGACCTGAGCAAGTGAGGGATGTTAGGCTTGGAATCCACACAGTTGACATTAGGCATCCAGGAAGTTGAGGTGGAGGAAAGGCAGGCAGATCCTTAGCTTCACTGCTGCGATGAGCTGAGACCTTGCAGAGCTGGGCGTGGGTGCCAAGAGCCAGTCTGGAGCATGGCAGGTGCAGAAGAGGCTGAGCCTGGAGCAGGAGGCAAATCCTGGTGATGCTTCCAGTGCATCCGTCTCCAGTCAGGGAGAGTGGCCTGCTGAGAATGTAGAAGACGCAGCTGAGCAATTTGGCTTCAGCTTCCCTTTGAAGCACGCAGTTCTGTTTATACATCTTTTCACAGGAGGAGATTAAAAGTGGGTTTGGGGGGGTGGTGGCTGGAGAGATGGCTTAGTGGTTAAGCACTTGCCTGTGAAGCCTAAGGACCCCTGTTCGAGGCTCAATTCCCCAGCACCCACGTAAGCCAGATGCACAAGGTAGCATATGCATCTGGAGTTCATTTGCAGTGGCTGGAGGCCCTGGTGCCCCCATTCCTTCTCTCTCTCTCTCTGCCTCTTTCTCTCTCTGTCCATCACTCTCAAATAAATAAATTTTTTAAGTGGTTTTGGTCAGGTGGGGGGGTGGCAAAAGTGACCAAAGTACCAGGATAAACATGTGTGAAAACATAATGAAACTCATTATTCTGTGTGCTCATGACAAATAATAATACAACAAAATGAATAAAAGTGGATTTACTCTTTCAGGAGAAATGAAATTATATTTCTGGCAAAGAGCAGTGAAGAGAAAACTGACATTCTGAATGTTCGGTTGGTCAATATGTCCATGGCTAGATAAGATGCTCTTTGAGTTCTTGTTTTATTTTTGCCATATTTGGGATGTAACCCAGGTCTTCTCACATGCTACCCAAATACTGTACCACTAAGCTACAGCCCCAGCAGACTGGATTCTCCTTGTTCCCTTGTAGCTGGCCTCTTAGATTTCACCCTTTCTTCATTCTCCCATCACTCCTCCCAAACCCCTTCTTCTTATTTGTTAACTCCACATATCTGACCACAGCAAGATTTTCAAGGGCAAAGCTATCTGGAATGATCCAGCCAGCACCCACACTTCCCCGAACACCTCTGGTAAGAATGGAAGATCAGGAGCCAGGCGTGGTGGCGCATAGCTTTAATCCCAGCACTCGGGAGGCAGAGGTAAGAGGATCACCGTGAGTTCAAGGCCACCCTGAGACTACATAGTGAATTCCAGGTCAGCCTGGGCTAGAGCGAGACCCTACCTCAAAAAAAGAAAAAAGAAGAGAAGAGAAGAGAAAAGAAAAGAAAAAAGAAAAAAAAAAGAATGGAAGACCAGGGCCTGGAGACTCACGGTTTTTGTAGCAGGTGTTCTCACACATGGCTTTGGTTTGGAAGTTGTTATTGTTTCCATGGCAGCCACCATAGATGAACTTGTAGCAGGTATTATTTTCCTTACTATACCACCAACGTGGAAAATAAGCCAGACAGAAACCACTTTCTTTTGGCATACTGCATACATCTGTAGAGAGACCTCCGAGTTGACAGCTCAAGAGTGTTCATTCCAGAACAACGCAGTCACGGTTCTCCCTGGCAACTGCTATTGCCATAAACGAAACCAAAACAGGCTCCTTTCCCCCTCCCCCTCACACCCCACAGGGGTGGAGCACCATGGACTTATTGGATACATTTGCCTGGAGACTCCACGGTCAGTGTCTACATTCCAGACACAAGACACTGAGGGTGGCTGGGGCTGGAATCTGAAACCTGCCCCCTACAGGCTCAGATTTTGAATGCTTATTCTTGGGTTGGTGGTGATATTTGGGGAGGTTGTGGAACCTCTAGGAGATGAGGCCAGCTGACAGGAGTAGATTACTAGAAGCTGTAGACCAGCCTCCTGTTCTAAACAGTTCTTGGTCCAGAGTCACGTGAGAGAGTTCTCTACCTTACAGTCCAGACCCTGTGACCTCGATGGAACAAAACCCTCTGAAATCATGAGCTAAAATAAATCTTTCCTATCTAAGCTGTTTCTGTCAGACGTTTTGACACAGCCATGCAAAAGTTACTGATATACAGGCGATTCCCCTCCCCCACTTTTGAGGAGCAGGAACAGCACTGGTGGTCTCACACATGCTAGGCAAACACTACCACCGAACTACATCTTCAGCCTGCAGGTGTAATGAGTTAAGACGATCTCATATTAGAATACAGTGGATCCTAATCTAATATGACTCACGCCCTTATACAAAAGGGTAAGCTTAGACAGAGAGACACACAGGGAGAAGATCACACGGACATGAAGGCAGAGATCAGAATGAAGCCAAGGAATGCTGAAGGCTGCCAGCAAACCACTAGAAATTAATGGGTTAATTAATAAGAACAGCATGGAGCAAAGCCCTCACTCAGTCCTTAGAAGGGACCAACCCTACTGGCACCTTAATCTCAGACTTGTAGTCTACAAGACTGTCAGACACCACAGCACTGCTGCTAAAGCCACTGATCTGTGCTTCTCTATGCCAATGACCCTAGCAAACCAATCCAGGTTCCAGTTAAGCTGTGAGTTCCATGAAGGTTAAATCTCCTCAGCTAAACAATTAAATCTTGCTGATTTCTTTTTCTGGGTATATGTGTGGTGTGTGTGTGTGTGTGTGTGTGTGTGTGTTCATGTTCAAGTGTGTGACTGTGAGCACACAAATGCCACAAGACACATGTGGATGTCACAGGGAAGCGACCGGTGTCAGCCCCTCACCCTTCTACCTTATTAGAGGCAGGATCTCTTGTTCGCGTTGTACACTGATGCAGTGTCAGGCTTGCTGACCCATGAACTCCCTTTCTCCACCTCCCTTCTCAAGAGCCCTAGGAGTGATTTCCAAGGGCCAGCTCTACAGCTTCTGGCTCTGTGTGGGACCTGGAGATCTGAACTCAAGTTGCTCGCACTTGTGCAGCTGATGCTTGGTCCACTGAGCCATCTCCCCTGCCCAAGTCTTGTTAATTTCTACCTTCTCATAGTTCACCTCTCTCTTAGGCTCTTTAGTCCCAGGGTCTCACACCTGGGCTATTGACGTAGCCTCCAGTGGATCCTCCTGTCTTCAGTTGTGGACCCTCCAGTCAATCCATCATATTGTCCTCCAGGGAAGAAGAGTCCAATGGATTTGGAAACCAAGCTGGTCATGTCATGCCACACATAAGCAAGGCCCTTCATCCTCTGGCTCCTACTATTGGCTCTGGCCTCTTCCCCTGCCACGGGACCCATATGAGCAGCATGCTGTGGCAATATTCAACACACCGTAGCAACAATGTTAGTATATGTTAGGACAACAATGACTACTCAGAGACTCAGAAAGTCGTGTGCTGAAAGCTATTCAGGAAACCATCTAATTCAACCCCATCCTCTGTTTGGAGAAACTAAGGCCCACACATTGCCTGACAGAATCAGAACTGTCATATGAATACCATATTAGAAGCAGTAATGAATCTAAATGCCAGGCCTGCCAAATCCAGCAGTCTTGCCCAGAGACAGACTCTTGGTGAACTCGGGAACAACCCAGCCCAGATGGCCAGAAGAGAAAGTATGGAGGGAGGGCTTGGCTAGTTGGATGCACTGATATTACCTTTCGTGAGGTCTACACATTTTTTTCCACAGTTGAAGATGCAACACTTCTCATTTTTCAGGCACTGTCTGTCCTTTAAACACATGTTCCTTTCCTTGTATTCACATTGCTGTCTGATTCTGGGACATCTCCCTAGGGAAGAAGCAGTCTTTTAGCAATGAGCCTTCCAGGAAATAGCACCCACCCTTCTCCAGACCCGACTGTGGGGAGTCAGGGAAGGCTGTTTTCAGCTTCACTCACCCCCAGGAGTCCTTCCACTCAAGGTGCCCCTCATGCATTTCTCAGCACTGCTGAGAATATATATTGGAGATATATATATATATATATATGTTTTTCGAGGTAGGGTCTCACTCTGGCCCAGGCTGACCTGGAATTAACTATGTAGTCTCAGGGTGGCCTTGAACTCTCAGCGATCCTCCTACCTCTGCTTCCTGAGTGCTGGGATTAAAGGCGTGTGCCACCACGCCCGATAGCACTGCCCATATTAAGTAACCTCTGCCCTCCCTATCTCCATCTCTAGTCCCACACCCAGCCACTGCTGATATTTGGGCTGTATAATTATTTGTTGGGCGTAGGGACTGCCCTGTGCTTGTAGAGCACTTAGCTCTAGCCCTGGCTTCCACTTGCTAGATGCCAGCAGTAGCTCCTCCTCCATTAGAACCACCAAAATATGTCTCCAGACATTGCTACTAGCCTCTGAGAGCAAAACCACCCCACAGAGAGCCACTAGTTTACCCTTATTGGTTATCCAGCCTTGCTGGATTGTGTGAACTCCTCTGTGAAGAGGTGGGGATGTGGGTGACATGAAATGATTCCTGTCACCTTAGTTTTAATTCTAATCCTGCTCTGTCACTTAGCTTCTCCAAAACTGGATTTCTTCATGTGTAGACAATGTTTTGCCATCCCTATCTGCAGCACATGAATAACTTGCCCAAGGTTACATGGTTGACAGGATTCAATCCACCAAGTCTGACTCCAGAATTCTCTCTTGTTGTTTTCTTCTTTCTTTCTTTCTTTCTTTCTTTCTTTCTTTCTTTCTTTCTTTCTTTCTTCCCTCCTTCCTTTGTAAAATTATTTATTTATTTATTTATTCATTAGAGAGAGAGAAAGACAGCAAGAGAGAGACAGGGAGAAAGGTATGGGCACATCAGAGCCTCTTGCCACTGCAGATGAATAAGAGGATAAACTCCAGATGCATGTGGCCCTTTATGCATCTGGCGTGGGTACTGAGGAGTCAGATCCCAGGCCATCAGGCTTTGCAAGCAAACACATTTAACCACTGATCCACCTCCCCAGCCTGCTTTTGTTCCCTGCTTTCTTCCTTCCTGCCTGCCTACCTACTTATCTTATTCTCTTTGCAATCTCTTATCAAAAGTTCCCACTTTCAGCTGGATGTGGCAGTGTACACCTTTAACCCCAGCACTCGGGAGGCAGACATAGGAGAATTGCTGTGAGTTCGAGGCAACCCTGAGACTACATAATGAGCTCCAGGCCAGCCTGGGCTAAAGTGAGACCCTACCTCGAAAAACCAAAAAAAAAAAACCACTTTCTAAGGCATCAGAAAATGCTAACAAGTAGCATTATTACTATATAGTCTCAGAATATTATTGTCTTACATTTAAAGGGATTCTAGATACCATCCCCATCCCCTCTCAAACCAAGAAACACCCAGTGATACTTGATAACATTACATCTGAAAGAGCCAGGAAAAATTGAGATGATGTCCTGAAAAAGGGATCCATCTTTCTTGTGGGGTGAAGACAAAGCCCTTAGTTGTCTCAGATTCCAATAGTCCTTCCCATAAAAGCCAGAGCTATGATTTCTTCCCACCTCCCCAGAAAGATTCCCCTTTGCAAAGGGACGGAAAGTAGGATTTCCCGGGTCCTGGTTTCTGTAGTCACAGAAAATATTTTCCATAGGAAAGCCTTGTAAATATCTCTCTCTCCTCTCCCAAGCGCCATCCGGGGATGAGACAGAGGGAAATAATCCTCATCTAAGGAATCACTCCTGGGTCCTTCCTCCTGGCAAACCTCCCTCTCTCCCAGGCAAGAGTGGAGGTTCAATACTTACTGGGAAAGAGCCAGTCACTTAGACCAGATCCCTGGACATTCCCAAAGAGAACAAAGAGCACAAGGATGCTCAGAAGTCCAGAAAGCTTCATTATGAAGAGGGGCTGGCCTGTCCAGTGCTTCCACAATGTGGAAATGGCTGCCTCTGCCCAACCTACTCCACCAATAGCCAGTGTCTTGGATATTAGAACTGGAGAAAATCCAGCCACCTCCCTACTTACTGGGAACACAGAGTCCCTGAGTTCATGAATGAAACCAGAAGCATCGACATCCCACAATGCTGGGGGAAGGCTCTCTCCCCGAATGATCCTTGCTGGCCCGGGGCTGTGCTGCACACCTGTCAATCATGAGCAGTGGACAAAGCGCATCCCCTACCTTCCAGGCTACCTTAAGAGTGGACGTCACCCCCTCAGGCCTTTGTCTTGATTAAAAACATGAAACTTGGATATATGTGGAATCCCCTCTTCCCATTCATTTCCCTTTTCACTGCTGATCAGTGAGCACTCCCCTCATCTCTATTGATCTCTTGGTATGTCCTTGTTTCTTTGTGCCTATATCTAATTTTTTGGGGGGAGGGGGTGGCTCAACCATGGTGTCTGTGTTCCTGTTTTCCTCTCAAAGCTTCTTCCCACCATTCTCCTTCTATCTTCTCTTTAGGTCATTCATTCTTTATCCAAGGCTAAAGAGTCAAGAGTTGCCACAAAGCAGGGCACTGGGGAGGAATCCAGCTGATAATAGTATCTGTCACAGTGGTGTTGCTTTGAGAGCAGGGGAAAATGTTGCAGACTACAGGGAGCCTCTGCTTGCCCCCCCACCGCCCCCCCCCACACACATCTGAGGAAACACTAAAATGAAGACACAATCTGAGAAACTACAGCTGGGTCAAGTTCGACAGCATAGCAGAGCTGCTAGATTCCAATTGTGCTATTGGGAAGAGTGCTGGAGTATTGGGGAGCTTTCCTCAAGCTATGAATCCACATGCCAGTCAGTGCTGGTTGTGGGAGAGGCTCTCTTCAAAGGATAAATGCAACTGGGAGGGTTCCCATTGCTCCCTGACTAGGTGTTGTCCTCTTGAACC
>PVKW010024041.1:7731-32465 GCA_004027895.1 Orientallactaga bullata | reverse complement strand
GGATACCTTCCAGTGAGTTGTTGGCCAGGGAGGTCCCTGTTGCCTTCAAAACATTACAGGCTATTGCCAAGGCCCTTGGTTTTCCTTGAGAAAGACCCTATTGCTGAAGACTTCACTTGCCTTAGCAGCAAGGTCACTGAGAAATCAAGCTGGTGCTGAGCAGAAAACCTTCTCCCTGCAGACCAGCCAACTGAAAGCTGAAAAAAGCTGCATTGCATGCAGCCATATGGGAGACAGGAGTCATCAGTAGTGAAATCAGTGGACACTGAAAGCTTCAAGTTTGGCCAGACAAGCCAAATGACCGAACGAATGCAATAGTGGCATGTCTGCTCTGAGGGAAACCTACTGCTCTCTAATTGGACTGAAGACCTGCTCTATGGGAGGGAATACATGCCTGGTACTGAAAAACCTAATGAAAAGCCTATGGCAGGGGAGGTAATGAGTCTTAGGGATCTAGAGCCTACTCTTGTCTGACTAAATGTATATATTATTTCCACCAAACTTCCTTGAAAGCACTCCACTTAATGTTCATATTCACATATTAATGCTACTCTCACTTCTGGTTAGAGAAGCTTCTATTTTCAGATGGCAATGACCACTGGGATGACCCAAAAGCCACAGAGTTCTGAGAAGAAGGGATGGAGGAGTGTCCAGCACTGAAATATCTCTGTCACACCCTCCAAGGCTCAGGGTCCATTGTGGAAGAGGTGGCAGGAAGAATGTAAGAGCCAAAGGAAGGGTGCCACTCCTTACAATACAACTGTCCAGACAGAAATAGGACTCGCTATCCATGACCTCGCAATGCCTAGCAATACCTTCACAAGATCCTTATAATAGGAAAAAAAGATGATGACATCAAACTAAAAGGCTAATGGAAAGAGGGAGGGGATATGATGGAGAGTGGACTTGTGAAGGGGAAAGGGGGAGGGGAGGGAAATATCATGGTTTATTGTCTGTACAAATAGAAGTTGTCAATTAAAAAAACTCAGTAGCAGAGGTCAGTAAGCTAGAAGGGGGACATAAAGGGAATAGAAAGGGAGGAACAAGGGAGGGATACTTAATAGGATGATATTGTATATATGTAAGTAGAAGAACAGATTAATGGGGGTGAAAAGGCCTAAGTGAGGTCAGGGGAAGAGATTGAGTAAAGGAAAGGTGGAGGGGAGGCTAATTAAAATCTAAGAGGATATAAATAAGTCATATGGAGGACCTGGAAAGATGGCTTGGTGGTTAAGCACTTGCCTGTGAAGCCTAAGGACCCCCATTCGATGCTCAATTCCCCAGGAACCACATAAGCCAGATGCACAAAGTGGTGCATGCATCTGGAGTTCATTTGCAGTGGCTGGAGGCCCTAGCACACCCATTCTCTCTCTGTTTGTCTGCCTCTTTCTCTCTCTATCTGTCACTCTCAAATAAATAAATGAATAAATAAATAATAAACAAAAAATTAAAAATAAAAAAAGTCATATGGAAACCTACTTTTTTGGACAAGGGAACAACAAGAAGCCATAATTGTTATTAGAAAATTTTCAGTACCCAGGGATGGGATACCTTCCAGTGAGTTGTTAGCCAGGGAGGTCATGGATACCCCCAAAACACTGCAGGCCATTGCCAAGGCTCTTGGTCTCCCACCAGGAATAGACCATAAGACCCTATTGCTGAAGACTCCACATACTTGGGCTGCAAGGTCACTGAGAAATCCTGTTGGAGCTGAGCTGAAAGACTCCTCCATGTAGACCAGCTGATAGAAAGCTAGAAAAAACTACACTGCCTGTAGTTCCATGGGAGGGAGAGAAGTCATCAGTGGAGATACTCAACAGTGAACACTGCAATAAGCCAGGGGTGGTGGCACATGCCTTTATTCTCAGCACTTGGGAGGCAGAGTTAGGATTGCAGTGAGTTTGATGCCACCCTGAGATAACATAGTGAATTCCAGGTCAGCCTGAGCTGCAGTGAAACTCTACCTTTTAAAAACAAACAAAAAAAAAAAGAAAAAAGAAAAAGAAAAAAAAGAAAAGCAAAAGAAAGAAAGAAAGAAAGAAAGAAAGCAAGCAAGCAAAACTGTGAACACTGCAAGCCTTAAATTTGGCCAGCCAGGCCAAATGAGCCAATGGGTGCAATAGTGGCATGTGTGTTGTGCAGGAAAGCAACCACTCTCTAGTTGGACTGAAGGCCTGCTCCATGGGAGGGAATACATTCCTGCTATTGAAAACATACAACAGGGGTAGTCATGAACCCTAGAGGTGTAATGTCTGCTGGTGTCTGGGCTAAATGTATACATTAAGTCCACCAAACTACCTTGTAAGCACTTCTCTTAATGTTCATACCCATATATTAATACTACTCTCACTTTTGGTTAGAGAAGCTTCTCTTTTCAGATGTCAGTGACCTTGAGATTACTCAGAAGGCACCATGGTGCTGATAAGAAGGGACAGAGGAGTACTCAGCACTGAAATATCTCTATCACATCTTCCAAGGCTCAGGGCCCATTTCAGGAGAGGTGGCAGAAAGAATGTAAGAGCCAAAGGAAGGGTAGGACTCCTTACAACGTGCTCTTCCAGACACAAAATGGCCTGGATATCCAAGACCTCACATTGTCTGACACTACCTACATAAGACCATCATAATTGGAGGTAGGAGGATTGCCATGAGTTCAAGCCCAACCTGAGAGTAGAGTGAACTCCAGGTTAGCCTGAACCAGAGTGAGACCCTACCTTGAAAAACAAAAACAAACAAACAAACAAACAAACAAAAAAAGATGGCTTTCAAGATCAAAGTTTTCAAAAACATGACATTCTTACATAAATATGACTAAATAAAAAAAAAACCAAGAGGGGCTGGAGGGATGGCTTAGCAGTTAAGGTGTTTGCTTGCAAAGCCAAAGGATCCAGGTTTGATTCCCCAGGACCAAATGCACGAGGTGGCACATGTGTCTGGAGTTTGTTTGCAGTGACTGGAGGTCCTGGAGTGCCCATTTTCTCTCTCTCTTTCACACTCTCTCTCTCTGTTAAATAAATAAATAGGGGCTGGAGAAATGGCTTAGCAGTTAAGGTGTTTGCCTGCGATGCCAAAGGATCCTGGTTTGATTCTTCTGGACTCACATAAACCAGATGCATAAGGGGCACATGCATCTGGAGTTTGTTTGCAGTGGCTAGAGGCCTGGTGTGCCCATTGTCTGTGTGTGTGCCTCTCTTCTATCTCTCTGCTTGCAAATAAAAATAAATAAATAAAATTGACAAAAAAATTGATATACCATGTGAAATTGAATTTGGCAATACATATTAAGCATTTTTTTAAAATCATGTTTTATCAGCTGAGGGAGAAAGTGGATAATCACTTTTTTAAAAAAAGGTCATTACAATTGATAGTAGCAAGAAGCCAAATCCCTATAAAACGACATGGAGAGCTAAAAATAAAAACACCATGCCAATAAAACCAGGTATGGTGGTGCTCTGGAATTAGAGGCAGGAGTATCAGGAGTTTAAGGTTATCCACAGCTATGTAGGGAATACGAGGCCAGTCTGAGCTACAGGGGACCCTATTTCCAAAACAAAACAAAACAAAAAACTCATACCAGGGAGCCAAGTTCCTGGAAGGGTGTTCGCAAGAACTCTGTGCTACTTGAGAACTAGCCTTGTCCTGAAGACCTTGCCTGGGCACAGTCCAGAATGGCCATATTTTTGGGATCTCATTCTGACCAACTCAAGATGACAACCTGTTCATCTGCTTCCATAATGTGGCTGGCCTGTGATGATTTTGTGGTCTCACTGAGATTTTCACAGGACAGAGTTGTGTATCTCTACACAAAGACTATCCATACAGGACACAAATGGGGTGGGGCTGGTGAAGCCTGGTAAAGGCAGGAGGGAAGGCTTCAGGCATGCAACTGGGAGTGCTTTGTAGTAACAGAGTCTCTAGTGGTTGGTTACTATCTATTGTTTTGGAAGCAGAATTTCACTATGTAGCCCAGAGAAGTCCTGACTCATGAACATCTTGCCTCAGCCTCTTCAGTGTGGTGATTACAATGAGCCTCCACCCATGACTTTTTCACAACCAAGCTGGAGAAAGGAGCCCCAGAGTTTGAGGTCAGCCTGGACTCCAGAGTGAGACCTTATCTCAAACAAACAAAAAAGTAAAAACCTTGAGCCAAGCATGGTGGCACACACCTTTAATCCCAGCACTCGGGAGGCAGAAGTAAGAGGATCGTGAGATCGAGGCCACCCTGAGACTACAGAGTGAATTCCAGGTCAGTCTGGACTACAGAGTGAGACTCTACCTTGAAAACCCAAAAACAAACAAACAAACAAACAAACAAAAAACCCAGTAAAAACCATTCTTGGCACTCCCCCAAATCAGTGATGGGCACAGCATAATAGTTTGTCAAGCCCCAAATTAAGCCCTTCTGCATTTCTACCAAGCTGCTTTGTTTCTCTTTGAAATATCTTAGCACCCTGTCTTATGGATGGACACCAGAAAAGCCCTTTGATTTGAACCCAGAGCCCAGGGCCACCTGCTGTATTGAGCTCACCTAATTCTTTTATTTTTATTTTTATTTTGAGAAAGAGAGAGAGCCAGAAAGAGGCAGAGAGAGAAAGAATAGGGATACCAGGGCCTTCAGCTGCTGCAAACAAACTCCAGACATGTGTGCCCACTTGTGTGCATATGTGACATTGTGTGCTTGCATCACCATGCATCACTGACTTACATGGGGCTTCACAAGCAAGTGCCTTAATTGCTAAGCCATCTCTCCAGTCCGAGTTCACCTAATTCTTTTGTGTGTGTGTGTGTGTGTGTGTATGTGCGTGTGTTTTTTATTTATTTGAGAGAGAGGCACTGCAAACTAAACTGCAGACACATGTGCCACCTTTTGTATCTGGCTCAAGTGGGTACTGGAGAATTGAACCTGGGTCCTTTGGCTTTGCAGGCAAGTGCCTTAACAGCTAAGCCATCTCTCCAGCCCTAAACTGTTATGTTTTAAAAGATGACATAGCAGAGTTTCTCCCATCTGGTAGGCGAACCCTCCACTGGCAGTCTCTTCATCCAGTGAACCCATTGGATGGGGTCAAAGTATCTGAGATATGTTGAGTTTAATTTCTGAAAGATCCAAGTCTTTCTTCTCCTTCAGACATTTTATCTGTGGCTTAAATGGCCAAGATCAGTAATGTCTCCAGAACTGAGACAGAGGCCCAGTGCCACTGCCCCTGGAGGGTTCGTAAGTATAGAGTGTGTGTACAGCTGAACAAGCAAACTGACTGAATGTTCTTTGAAGAGGAGGCAAGAGTAACAGTGAGGACAAATGAGCTGGGATGCTTGAGCCTGCCGGCAGAATTGAACAGTACCTTGTCCCATTTTTCTCCCAAGAAGTTATTCACAGCTCCTCTTTACTTTCTGTTGAGCTCAAATATCCAGCGGTGTCTTCACTTCTTTCCCCGGGTTTCAGGTCCACTGTTCAGGCGCCACATGCTGGAGCCTGCCGGCAGAATCGAACAGTACATTGAACGTGTCACCAGCTGTGGGAGCTCATCTCAGTGTTCCCAGCTTTGATACCTGAAGGCATTCCACTCAGGTGCAGCCTGGATTCTTAACACAGCTGAAAAGAATTTCAGGACGTGCAGGCACAGATGAATTTGTTGTTAGCACCCAGTCCATCGCAGAGAATTCATTACCATCCAGCACATTCTTCACAGTTCCATGGATCCTGAACTACATCTTCATCCATACTTGGCATGTGGCTCACGGTAGCATGATTGTCATGAGATGGATGCTAAAACCACAGGCATCCTCTACACCTGTGATCCCAGTGAGAGGGAGTCAGGTAGCTTTGTTAGGTTAGAGTGACTGGGCCC
Source organism: Orientallactaga bullata (assembly GCA_004027895.1). NCBI lineage: Eukaryota > Metazoa > Chordata > Mammalia > Rodentia > Dipodidae > Orientallactaga > Orientallactaga bullata. The sequence continues at coordinate 26,619 of PVKW010024041.1, read as the reverse complement.
GAAAAAAGCAGAAATGTCCTTAAATCAGCCCTTTCGATCTCCACTTTTCTAGAGATTGGAGAAGGATCTCTCCTCTCCTTATCACTTGATTGAAGGAGTTCCCTAGACCTATTTTTCCACAAACAACCTGTGCCCCTCCTCCGAGTTCACCTAATTCTTAAAGGTGCTACCCAGAGCCAATGTTTGGGCTCTAGCTTCCTTGGCCACAGCATTACAACTGGGGAAAGCAGGAGAAAGAGGGGAAAGTATTCTTGCCAGAGGAAAGGGTATCTGTAAACATCTGTGAAGCTTTTCAAGGGACTTGCTACTCCCAGAGAAGTAACATACGGAGTGATTCCCAGGGACCCACAAATGGTTCTTACTTGTGACACCCCTTTCCTTTCAGCAAATGTGATTAGATGGGATTTAAAGACAAGCTTGGGCCGGGCGTGGTGGCGCACGCCTTTAATCCCAGCACTTGGGAGGCAGAGGTAGGAGGATCGCTGAGAGTTCGAGGCCACCCTGAGACTACATAGTTAATTCCAGGTCAGCCTGGATCACAGTGAGACCCTACCTCGAAAAACCAAAAAAAAAAATAAATAAATAAATAAAAAAAAAAAAGACAAGCTTGGCTGTCAGGGTTTCTGTGTCCCAGAACCACTATCCCATTGCCAATGCTCGAGTGCGTTCTCTCTACAACCATAGCAGCTGACGTGGTTCAATTATGCGCCTAGAGTCCTGCCCCACTAATGGGGTGATGGAAGCTTTAACACGAAAAAAAAAATGAGAACACCATACCCAGTTCCCACCCAGACCTTGTGGCCAGTCACACACATCCCTTAGCATTTTAAAACTTTTGCAAGAATAGTCCATAATACTTGGCTTACTGCTCTAGAAGGCATCTTTAGTTGAAAGCACCAAGTTCATGTCTGTTTCTCCAAAACAAAAGTTTTTTTTGTTTTATTTTATTTTATTATTTATTTATTTATGAGAGAGAAAGAACATAGGCATGCCAGGTCTCCTGCCACTTTATTTATTTATTTATTTGAGAGAAAGAGGCAGAGAGAAAGAGAGAGAGAGAAAGAGAGAGAATGAGAATGGGCGTACCAGGGCCTCCAGCCACTGCAAACGAACTCCAGATACATGTGCCCCCTTGTGCATCTGGCTTACATGGGTCCTCGAGAGTTGAACAGGGATCCTTCGGTTTTGCAGGCAAATGCCTTAACTGCTAAGCCATCTCTCCAGCCCAAAACAAAAGTTTTTTTTTTTTTAAATTTTTTTTTGAGATAGGGTTTCACTCTAGCCCAGGCTGACCTGGAATTCACTATGTAGTCTCAGGGTGGCCTTGAACTCATAGCAATCCTCCTACCTCTGCCTCCTGAGTGCTGGGATTAAAGGCGTGCGCCACCATGCCCGGTTCCAAAAACAAAAGTTTTAAAAGACCAAAATCTATGTGGTCGGATTTATCTCACCCCACTTCTGGTACCAATTTCTGTTGTTTTGTTTTGTTTTTCAAGGTAAGGTCACACTCTAGCCTAGGCTGACCTGTAATTCACTCTCTATTCTCAGGGTGGCCTTGAACTCATGGCAATCCTCCCACCTCTGTCTCTCAAGTGCTGGGATTAAAAGTGTGTACCAACACGCCCAGCTGGTACCAATTTCTGTAGCAGACAGCTTTAGGTTTGTTGAGATGAACTTCCAAACCAGACACAGTTATTGAGGAGGGAGTTTTTATAGAAGCTTACAGATCTAGAGGAAGTTCCATAATGACAAAAGAAGTTGGCCTGCTTTCACAGGTCCAGACACAAAGAAAAAAGCCACAAGCCAAGCCAAAAGCCACACAGCACACTTAAAATTCCAGGTGGGCCGGGCATGGTGGCACACACCTTTAATCCCAGCAATGGGGAGGCAGAGGTAGGAGGATTACCAAGAGTTCGAGGTCACCCTGAGACTACAGAGTGAATTCCAGGTCAGCCTGGGCTAGAGTGGGACCATACCTTGAAAAACGAAAAACCAAAAAAAAAAAAAAAAAATCAGGTGGAACTAGACATTCTTTATATTAAAATTTCAAACCCAACACTACACCTTAAGATCTACTCATCGACACCTCCTCCAGCCAAGTGGCTGTAGATCTAAACTACAAACTAATAAAACACTAAAGAGGGTCATCTAGTCAAACTACCACACCAGGTATGCTATTTGCTTTTTGAGCAGCATTCAAACTTAGCCAGCAGCTTTTCTTGGCAGCCATCCCATAATTCTGACATCTCAAATCCTTGGGTCTACAATGACCTCACAGTGCCTCCTACAGGAACTTTCACACTGCCCAGCCTCCATGGATCTAAAGAGCCACGGTACAATCCATGACCACCATTACTTTTTTTTTTTTGGTTTTTTGAGGTAGGGTTTCACTCTGGCCCAGGCTGACCTGGAATTCATTATGTAGTCTCAGGGTAGCCTCGAACTCACAGCAATCCTCCTACCTCTGCCTCCCAAGTGCTAGGATTAAAGGCACGTGCTACCATGCCTGGCTCATTACATTTTTTTTTTTTTCAAGGTAGGTCTCACTCTAGCCCAGGCTGACCTGGAATTCACTTTGTAGTTTCAGGGTGGCCTCGAACTCACAATGATCCTCCTACCTCTGCCTCCCAAGTGCTGGGATTAAAGCCACCATGCCCGGTTTCATTACTTTTTTGTTTGTTTGTTTGTTTGTTTTTTTGTTTTTTTTCGAGATAGGGTCTCACTCTGGCCCAGGCTGACCTGGAATTAACTATGTAGTCTCAGGGTGGCCTTGAACTCACGGCGATCCTCCTACCTCTGCCTCCTGAGTGCTGGGATTAAAGGCGTGCGCCACCATGCCTGGCCTTCATTACATTTTTTTAATGACACTGATTTTAATTATGATCTATTACATGAGCATAAGTGGGGGGTTAGCTAGTGGCAGGCTGGAGAGATAGCTATGTGGTTAAAGGAACTTGCTTGCAAAGACTGACAGCCCAGTATTTGATTCTCTAGTACCTACAGAAAGCCAGATGAACAAAGTGGCACACATGACTGGAGTTTGCAGGGACAAGAGGCCATGGCATGCCCATATTCTCATTCTCTTCTCCCTCCCTCTCTTACAATGTTTTTAAAAAATTACTAGGCCGGGCGTGGTGGCGCATGCCTTTAATCCCAGCACTTGGGAGGCAGAGATAGGAGGATCACTGTGAGTTCAAGGCCACCCTGAGAAACTCCAGGTCAGCCTGAACTAGAGTGAGACCCTACCTCGAAAAACAAAAACAAAAAAAAAAAGAAAAAAGAAAAAAGAAAAAAAATATTATTGACAACTTCCATAATTAGACAATAAACCATGATAATTCCCTCACTCCCCCCTTCACAACTCTACTCTCCATCATATACCCTCCCCATCTCAATCAGTCTCTCTTACTTTGATGCTTTCCATTTTTAAATTGGGTTGTTTGATTTCTTATTAGTTTCTTCAGTTCTTTGTATATCCTGGATATTAGTCTTCTGTCTGATGTGTCATTAGCAATGATTTTCTCCTATTCTGTTTGTTGCATCTTTGCTGTATTCAGTGTTCTTTGCTGTAGAAAAGCTTTGAAATTTCATGAGGTCCCAGTGGTTGTTTTATTTCCTGAGCCACTGGAGTTATATTCAGTCTTGTTGCCTATGTTAATATATTGAAGGGCTTCCCTGACTTTTTTCTCTAGCAGTTTCAGAGTTTCAGATCCATTTGGACTTAATTCTTGTGCATGGAGAGAAAGAAGGATCTATTTTCATCCTTCTACATAGGGATATCCAGTTTTCCCAGCACATTTATTGAAGAGGCTATCTTTTTTCTCCACTGAGCATTTTTGGTATTGTATTTATTTTATTATTTTTGGCATTTTTGTTGAAGATCAGGTGTCTGTAGCTGGCTGGACTTACATCTGGATCCTCTATTCTGTTCCATTGATCTACATATCTGTTTTTGTGCCAGTACCATGCTGTTTTTGTACTATGGCTTTGTAATATTGGTTAAAATCAGCTATGATGATACCACCAGCATTTAAAAAAATTTTTTATTTTATTTATTTTTGGAGAGAGACACAGAGAGAGACAGACAGAGAGAGAAAGGGAGAGGGAGACAGAGATGGGCGCGGCAGCAGTCTCTCAGGTGCTGAGAAAGAAATCCAGATGCGTGCGCCCCCTGTGGCCAAGTGCGGCATTGCGCCCTTGCGTCACTTTGCATCTGGCTAAACGTGGGACCTGGAGATTGGAACCGGGTTCTTAGGCTTATCAGGCGCCTTAACCGCTAAGCCATCTCTCCAGCCCCACCAGCATTTTTACATTGCTCAAAATTGTTTTGGCTAGCCGGGCATGGTGGCACATGCCTTTAATCCCAGCACTTGGGAGGCAGAGACCCTGAGACTATATAGTGAATTCCAGGTCAGCCTGGGCTAGAGTGAGACCCTGCCTCAAAAAACAAAAAAAAAAGGGGGGGGGCTGGAGGGATGGCTTAGTGGTTAAGGAATTTGCCTGCAAAGCCAAAGGACCCAGGTTCAATTCCCCAGGACCCACGTTAGCCAGATGCACAGGGGGGTGCATGCATCTGGAGTTCGTTTGCAGTGGCTGGAGGCCCTGGCACACCCATTCTCTCTCTCTCTCTCCCTCTTTGTCAAATAAATTAAAAATAAAAAAATTAATTAAATATTTAAAAAAATGTTTTGGCTATTCGAGGTTTTTTTGTGTGCTTCCTAATGAATTTTATGATTGTTTTTTTCTACTTTCATGAAGAATTCCATTGAATTATGATGGGGATTGCATTAAATATGTAGATTGCTTTTGGTAAGATTGACACTTCCACAATATTGGACTATATTAGATCTACCACTGTATCTTCCAGTTTAGATAGTCTGTCCTCTCCCTGATCCATTCTAATGGTGAGACTGTCTATGGAATTTATTTTATTTTATTTTTGATTTTTCGAGGTAGTATTTCACTCTAGTCCAGGCTGACCTGGAATTCACTAGGTAATCTCAGGGTGATCTCCAACTACAGCGATCCTCCAACCTCTGCCTCCCCAGTGCTGGGATGAAAGGCGTGCGCCACCACGCCGGGCGCCCATTCTCTCTCTCTTAAAAAAAAATCTTAAAAAATATTTTTTATTTATTTTTCAAAAATTATTTATTCATGAGCAGAGATGGAGCGCCTCTTCGCAAATGAACTCCTGACGTATGGGCCACTTTATGCATCTGGATTTACCTGATCACTGGGGAATAGAACCTATACTGGCAGGCTTTGTAGGCAAAAGCCATTAATTGCTGAGCCATCTTCCCAACCTTGGCCTTGATATTTAACTGGGTAAGAATGTCCCCTAAATCATTGCATTTTTAGAGTACTGACACACGTACTTTGTCCCATAGGTAGTCTCAGTTAGTTGCTCCCCACAAGCCTGTAATCTCTACCTACACACCAGAGTATCGTAAATTCAAGCCCAGCCTGTGCTACATAAACATATTGTCTCAGAAAACCCAAACCAAGTCCTCTTTCTCCAATGTCTCCAATACTTTAGTGTGGGAAACTTTATTTTCCCACCCTAAAGGTCTTATGGGCGTAATGTTATGCGCATGCGCAATGCTAACGTCCGTGGCGCCAGACATGCGCAGGCGCGTTGTGGAGGGGCGGGACTTAAATCGGCGTCTCCCAACTGCAGATCGAGGGAACGCCATTTTGATCGTGCAGCCTGGGCGGGTATGAGTGTGGTGTGGCAGGGCTGTTGGTTCAGCTACCTGGCTTTCCTTGCTTTGTTTCCATAGATACAGGCGGAGACGTCCACATATTTCCGTCTAGGCCTGTACACTGTATCTAGCGTCTGAGGCCGAGTCACAAGATGATGTTAAGGGGAAACCTGAAGCAAGTGCGCATAGAGAAGAACCCGGCTCGCCTTCGCGCCCTGGAGTCCGCGGCTGGGGACAGCGAGCCGGTGGCGGCGGCCGCCTTGGCGCTCACGCTGGCCGGAGAGCAGGCGCCACCGCCCGCGCCCCCGGAAGACCACCCGGACGAAGAGGTAGGCTTCACCATTGACATCAAGAGTTTCCTCAAGCCGGGAGAGAAGACCTACACGCAGCGCTGCCGCCTCTTCGTGGGGAACCTGCCGACCGACATCACGGAGGAGGACTTCAAGAGGCTCTTCGAGCGATACGGCGAGCCCAGCGAGGTCTTCATCAACCGCGACCGGGGCTTCGGTTTCATCCGCCTGGTGAGTCTTCCGCCGGCGCTGGGAGTAAAAAAAAAAAAAAAAAAAAAAAAAAACCCAGAACTGTTGGGGTGACGACGGGGACGCGGGTGGACTTTGTCAGGGCCTCAGTATCTGCAGGTGCTGGCTCGGTGGGCCCCCGGGTCAGGATGGCCTATGGCGGCTCTGCTTGGAGTGAGCGGCGCAGGCTTTCTGCTCTGCCTCGAGCCACCTCCGCGACCATCCCCGGAGCAGCGCTGGCGCGGCTTACCGCAGGGGGCGGGGTCGGCTTTCTGGGTGACAATTACTGGAGGCAAAATGGTGTTAGAAAGGAAGTGAATGGGATAATGCAATTGTCTAGAAATTCTCCAGCAAACTTGCATCTTCTTTTCAGCAAGACCCGCGTACAAATCCTGTAAACGTGGCCCACTGGTAGATCTTGCCTACCATGCCCGAAACACTGAGTTCCATCCCTATCATCACAGTAAATTAAACACAAATATTTTCGGGCATTTAACAATAAATCCTGTATTTTCCCAGAGCACCCGGCTAAGCCATCTAAGTCCCCAACGTTTAAAAAAAATTCAACTGATTATTTGCGAGTGTATGCGCGTACTCCTGATACATGTGCCATTTTTTTCACACACACATATATATTATTTTTGTGTTTTTCGAGGCAGGGTCTCGTTCTAGCCCAGGCTGATGTGGAACTCCTTTTGGGTCCCTGGCCGACCTCGAACTCACAGCAGGCCTACCTCAGCCTCCCCAGTGCTGGAATCAAGTTCGGTCTCAATTTCGGCTTTTTTTTTTTTCCAAAGCAAGCCGAATAGACTGGCTTAAAAAATATATTTATTTATTTGAGACAGAGAAAGGGAGAAAGAGAGAGAATGGGCTTTCCAGGGCCTCTAACTACTGCAGACGAACTCCAGATGCATGCGCCAACATGTGTATCTGGCTTATGTGGAACCTGGAGAATTGAATCGGGGTCTTTTGGCTTTGCAGGCAAGTGCCTTAACTGCTAAGCCATCTCTCCAGCCCCAGACTGGCTTTTTTAATTAATGAGAGGGAGAGAGAGAATGAATGAATTGGCGGGCCAGGGCCTCCAGCCACTACAGTCGAACTGCAGACTTGTGTGTCCCCTTGTAGGCATGTGCAACCTTGCGCACTTGCATCACTGTGTCTGGCTTACTGGCTTGTGTGGGACCTGGAGAGCTGAACATGTGTCCTAAGGCTTCGCAGGCAAGTGCCTTAATCACTAAGCCATCTCTCCAGCCCGTCGTTTTCTCATAAAAGATTTTTCATAAAGATGCAAGATAAGAAAAACGATTCGACTCTGCAAAATATATAAACTACTATTTGAAAGTCACTATTGGGCTAGAGAGATGGCTTGGTGGTTAAACCACTTGCCTGTGAAGCTTAAGGGCCTAGATTTGATTACCCAGTACCCACATAAGCCAGATGCACAAGGTGGTGCATGCGTCTGGAGTTTGTTTATGGTGGCTAGAGGCTCTGGCATGCCCTTATCTCTCTCTCTCTCTCTCTCTTTCAAATAAATATTTTTTTTTAAAAGAAAGCAAGTCACTATTAGGCAAACAACAGAATGAAATATATTTATTATAAAGATATGTACTTAGATATATCATTCAAGACAACAAACTCCCCAATTAGAAAATAAACAAAAAATTTTATACAGATTACAAAGAGAAATACTAGTTCAAAGCACATGAAAAGCTGTTCATCCTCAGTCATTAAAGATACCACTATTGGGGCTGGAGAAATAGCTTAGCGGTTAAGGCCTGTGTGGCAAATCCAAAGGATCCCAGTTAGATTTTTCAGAACCCCCCCATAAGCCAGATGCACAAGGGGGCGCATGCATCTGGAGTTCATTTGCAGTGGCTAGAGGCCCTGGCGTGCCCATTCTCTTTCTCTCTCTCTCTGCCTCTCTCTCTCTCAAATAAATAAATAAATAAAATATATTTTTAAAAAATGATAGTTTCCCTTTTTTTTTTTTTTTTTTTGGTTTTTCAAGGTAGGGTTAGTTTCCCTTTTTTAAAAAAAGATACCACTATTGCTGGGTGTGGTGGTGCATGCCTTTAATCCCATCACTTGGGAGACTGAGGTAGGAGTTCCAGGTCAGCCTGGGCTAGAGTGAGACCCTAACTCCAAAAAAAAAAAAAAAAAAAAAAACCCAGAAATATATATATTTGTTTGTTTGTGTGTGTACATGCATGTATGTCATGACACATGTGCAGAGGTCAGAGAACTTTGTGTTGGTCCCTCACCTTTCCACCTCATTTGAGGAAAGGTTTCTTTGTCTGGATTTATGCTTGCTGTGCACTTCTGGAAATTCTCCTGTCTCCTCCAGTATGATTCCTGCTTTGTTTGAACAAACAAATGTAAGGGTCTCACTCTAACTCAGTCTGACTTGGTACTCACTCTGTAGTCCTAGGCTGGCTTTGAACTCACAGAGATTCTCCTACCTGTGCCTCCCATTTGCTGGGATTAAAGGCCTGTACCATACCACACCTAGCAGCTTCCTGCTTTTTAAAAAAATATTTTTATTTATTTATTTGAGAGACATACAGAAATAGGCAGATAGAGAGAGGGAGAGGGAAAGAATGGGCGTACCAGGGCCTCTAGCCACTGCAAATAAACTCCAGATGCATGCTGCCCCCTTGTGCATCTGGCTTACGTGGGTCCTGGGGAGTTGAACCAGGATCCTTTGGCTTTGCAGGCAAGCTCCTTAACCGCTAAGCCATCTCTCCAAACCCAGCTTCCTGCTTTTTATGTGGGGTCGTGGATCGAATTTGGGTACTCAGATTTGAATCTTGAGTGCTTTATCCATTGAGCTGTCTCACTAACCCATTAATTCTATTTTGAGACAGGATTTTGCTAAGCTGCCTAGGCAGGACTTGAATATGCAATCCTCCAGCCTCAGCCTCCAATGGCTGTGTCACCAGGCCCAGCTTTGCTTTAATTTGAATATTTTTTTCTCTCTCTCTGTCAGTTTTTTTTTTTTGAAATAGTGTTTCTTGTATCCTAGGTTGGCCTCAAACTCACTGTGTAGCTAAGAATGGCTGCTTTGCCTTTTGAGGGCCAGAATTACAGGCTACAGGTGTGCCTACCATATCTGGTTTTATGTGATGTGTTGGATTTAACCCAGTCTTTCTGCGTGCTAGGCAAGTACTGTACAAACTGAGCTACATCCCTAGTACCCTGGCTTTGATTGAACACGGAATTTATTTAAAAATCAAATCATACACATTGAGTTGGAATTTGCATATTTTTAAAATTTGTTTTTAATTTTATTTATTTATTTGAGAGCAAGAGACAGAAAGAGGCAGAGAGAGACAGAGAATGGGTGCACCAGGGCCTCCAGCCACTGCAAACGAACTCCAGATGCATGTGCCACCTTGTGCATATGGCTTACGTTGGTTCTGGGGAATTGAGCCCTGAACTGGGGTCCTTAGGCTTCACAGGCAAGTGCTTCACCACTAAGCCGTCTCTCCAGCACTCTTTAAAAAAAATTTTTTTTTTAATTTTTAAAATTTTTTATTGACAACTTCCTTAGTTGTAGACAATATCCCATGGTACTTTCCCCTCTCCCTCCACTTTCCCTTTTGAAACTTGACTCTCCCTCATATCCCCCCCCCCCTCAATCAGTCTCTCTTAATTTTGATGTCATCATCTTTTCCTCCTGTTATGATGATCTTGTGTAGGTAGTTTCAGGCACTGCAAGGTCATGGATATCCAGGCCATTTTGTGTTTGGAGGAGCACGTTGTAAGGAGTCCTACCCTTCCTTTTGGCTCTTACATTCTTTCCGCAACCTCTTCCGCAATGGACCATGAGCCTTGGAAGGTGTGTTAGAGATGTTTCAGTGTTGAGCACTTTTCTTAGCACCATGGTGCCTGGTCATCCCAAGGTCACCAACATCTGAAAAGAGAAGCTTCTCTAACCAAAAGTGAGAGTAACATTAATATATGGGTATGGACATTAAGAGAAGTGCTTCCTGGGCAGTTTGGTGAGCATAGTATATACATTTAGCCAGACACCAGCAGACATTACACCCCTAGGGCTCATGAGTACCCCTATTGTAGGTTTTCAGTATCAGGGATGTATTCCCTCCCATGGAGTGGGCCTCCAGTCCAATTTGTGAGTGGTTGGTTTCCCCCATAACAGACATGCCACTATTGCACCTGTTGGCTCATTTGGCCTGGCTGGCCAAATTTAAAGCTTGCACTGTCCACTGTTGAGTATCTTTACTGGTGTTTTCTCTGTCTCCCATTGAACTGCTTGCAGTGTAGCTTTTTCCAACCTTCTGTCGGCTGCTCCACCTGGAGGAGGCTTTTAGCTCAGCTCCAGCAGGATTTCTCAGTGACCTTGCAGCCCAAGTATGTGGAATCTTCAGCAATAGGGTCTTACCATCTATTCCTGGTGGGAAACCAAGGGCCTATAATGTTTTGCGGGTATCTGTGATCTCCCTGACCAACAACTCGCTGGAAGGTATCCCATCCCTGGTACTGAAAATTTTCTAGTAACAACAATCTATTGCTTCTGAGTGTTCCATTGTCCAAAAAAGATTTCCATATGACTTACTTACATCCTCTTAGATTTTGATTAGCCCTCCCTCCACCTCTCCTTTACTCAATCTCTTCCCCCGACCTCACTTAGGCCTTTTCATCCCCCATTAATCTGTTCTTCTACTTACATATATACAAACTATCCTATTAAGTTCCCCCTCTCTCCCTTTCTATTCCCTTTCTAGCTTACTGGCTTCTGCTACTGAGTTTTATTACTACTTATATAGAAGTCCACTCATTTGTAGCTAGGATCCACTTATGAGAGAGAACATGTGACATTTGGCTTTCTGGGCCTGGGTTACCTCATGGAATTTGCGTGGTTTTTTTTTCTTTTTCTTTTTCTTTTTTTTTTTTTTGGTTTTTCGAGGTAGGGTCTCACGCTAGCCCAGGCTGACCTGGAATTCACTGTGTAGTGTCAGGGTGGCCTTGAACTGTCAGTGATCCTCCTACCTCTGCCTCCCGAGTGCTGTATTAAAGGCGTGCGTCACCACACCTGGCTCCGAATTTGTGTGTTTTTTAATTTAATTTATTTATTTGCGAGAGATAGAGGAAGATAGAGAAATGGGCACACCAGGACCTCCAGCTCCTGCAAATGAACTCCAGATGCATGTGCCACCTTGTGCATCTGGCTTATGTGGGTCCTGGGGAATTGAACCTGGGTCCTTTGGCTTTTTAGGCAGGCACCTTAACCATTAAGCCATCTCTCCAGCCCAATTTGTGAGTTTTAAAAAAAAATTTTTGTTTTGTTTTTCAAGGTAGAGTCTGACTCTAGTCCAAGCTGACCTGGACTATGTAGTCTCCGGGTGGCCTGGAACTCAAAATGATCCTCCCTCTGTCTCCTGAGTGCTGGGATTAAAGGCGTACGCCACCATGCCAATCTCAAAAAAATACTTTAACTTATTTATTAGAAAGAGAGGAGAGAGAGAAAATATGCACGCCAGGGCCTATAGCCACTGCAGATGAACTCCAGACGCATGTACCACTATGTGCATCTGACTTACGTGGGTTTGGGGAGTCAAACTTGGGTCCTTGGGCTTCACAGGCAAGCACCTTAACTGCTAAGCCATCTCTCCAGCTCCAGAATTTGTGTGTTTTGTTTTTATTCTTTCTTTCTTTCTTTTTTTCTTTCTTTCTTTCTTTCTTTCTTTCTTTCTTTCTTTCTTTCTTTCTTTCTTTCTTTCTTTATTTATTTATTTTTGAGGCAGGGTCTCATTGTAGCCCAGGCTGACCTGAAACTCACTTTGTAGTCTCAAAATAGTCTTGAATTTACATCAATCCTTCTACCTCTGCCTCCCATGTGGGCTGGGATTAAAGGTGTGCTCCACCATGCCTGGCTATTCTTGCTTTTTTTTTTTTTTCTTCGAGGTAGGGTCTCACTCTAGCCCAGGCTGACCTGGAATTCACTATGTACTCTCAGGCTGGCCTCGAACTCAGTGTTTCTCCTACCTCAGTATGCACCACCATGCCCTGCTTATTCTTTTTTTTTTTTTTTTAAAGTTTTTATTTTTACTTACTTATTAGAGACAGAGGGAGAGAGAGAGAGAATGGGTGTGCTAGGACCACCAGCCATTCCAAACGAACTCCGGGTACATGTACCATGTGCATCTGGCTTAATGTGGGAACTGGGGAATTGAACCTGTGTCCTTAGATTTTGCAGGCAAGTGCTGTAGTTAGTGTGCCATCTCTCCAGCCCCTGATCTTGCTTAAAAAAAAATTTTTTTTGAGACAAGCCCAACAGAATGGCTTTTTTAAAATGTGTGTGTGTGTGAGAGAGAGAGAAAATTGGCACACCAGGGTCTTCTGCCACTGTAATCAAATTTCAGACACATGTGCCACCTTATGCTCATGTGCAATTTTGTGTGCTTGTGTCACCTTCTGGGTGTGGCTTACATGGGACCTGGAGAGTTGAACATGGGTCCTTAGGCTTCACATGCAAAGTGCCTTAACTACTAAATCATCTTCCCAGCCTTGATTTTTTTTGCTTTTTGAGACAGGTTTCACTGTGTAGCCTTTGCTGGTTGGAACATGAAGTCGAAGGTGGGATTATGATATATTGGCAGAGACTGTGGTTTACATATAGGGTCAATTGGCACTTGAAGTGTTATTTTGGGCAGTTTACTCAACTTCTCTAGGCCTGTTTCATCATATGTAAAGTGGACATAGTTAAAAATACCTCATAAAGTTCATTGGCTACTCATGTGTTTATTCTGTCTACCTATCTAATAATGTATAAGAGCTGGCCTGTGGTCATTTTTTTAAATAATTGAGAATATATATATATATATATATATATATTTGAGAAATCTGTATTTTTAAATTTTGTCTGTTTATTACAGAACTTCTCTTTCTTAAACATGGTTCTGATCTTTCTTTATACTGATGGTAATTTTTTTTTTTTGAGGTAGGGTTTCACTCTGGCCCAGGCTGACCTGGAATTCACTCTGTGTAGTCTCAGGGTGGCCTCAAACTCACGGCGATCCTCCTACCTCTGCCTCTCAAGTGCTGGGATTAAAGGTGTGTGCCACCACTCTCGGCTAATTTTCTTTTTATTAAGTAGAAACTTTGTATAGCCACATCATATATTGGTATCATCGTTTCCTTCCTCCCTACCTTCACTCCACTGAGGGCCCTCCTTAGTGGGATTGCTGGTATTCACCATGTAGTTGTAGGTTATGAGTTGAGAGCAGCAATATGTCATTGTGGGGAGGGCTATGTTTCTGGATACCTTGTTTCTTTTCTTGAAATAGGATATCAATGTTGGTTGGCTTAGAACTCTCACTGTTGTAACCCAGACTGGCCTGGACTATTGCTGATTCCCCCTACCTCAGCCCCTCAAATGGTGAGGTGGAAGTTTGAGCCTCCATACCTGGGTTATAGTAATATCAATTTGATAATGGTTATATCTTATTTTTTCTAGTCAAAGAAATCTGGTGTAATTTCAAATACATGATTTTAATTGATTTTTACAAATACTTTAGCAAGCATTACAGCAATGGTCCTCAGAATAGTTTTGCTCTCCAATATCTTAAAATATTTTTGGTGTCACAGGTTGAAGGTGGTTCTACTTGCATTTAGTAAATATATTGACCAGGGATGCTCCGAAACAGCCTTACCAGTAAGTCCCATGAGCTCGTACCTGGCCACTGTGAAATATTCCTGTCATCAAAGCACTCAGGAAGCTGAGGCCAGGAGTATTACATGTTTAAGACTAGACTAGGCTAGCTTAGTTCAAGGATGTATGTATGTGTGTATGTATATATATATTCTATCTTCAGAAAATATTGGTCTATACATCTGTAGTGCTGACAACTCTGCTTAAGAACTATTTTATTTTATTATTATCATTATTATTATTTTGGTTTTTCAAGGTAGGATCTCACCACTCTGGCCCAGGCTGACCTGGAATTAACTTTGTAGTCTCAGGGTGGCCTTGAATTCACAGTGATCCTCCTACCTCTGCCTCCTGAGTGCTGGGATTAAAGGCATGCGCCACCATGCCTGGCTTAGAACTATTTTAACCATGGAAAGTATACACTTTTTTTTGTCCTGGGTAATGAACCCAGGGGCATTTTGTATGGTAGGCAAATGATCCGCCATTGAGGTAGCATATCTAGCCTTGGAAACTTTCTGAACTTTGATAAAAGATTTTTTTTTGTTGTGGTTTTTGGTTTTTCGAGGTAGGGTCTTGCTTTAGCCTAGGCTAACCTGGAATTCACTATGTAGTCTCAGGGTGGCCTTGAACCCTTGGCAGTTCTCCTACCTCTGCCTCCCAAGTGCTGGGATTAAAAGCGTGTACCACCATACCCGGCTTTGATAATAGATTTTTAATATAGAAAATTCCTCATTGCATAAATATTTTATGTTTCAAGTGACACTTAAAATGGAATTATTTGCCAAAAGTAAAATTTTATGTTTTTTTTTTTTAAATGGGGGCATCTTAAACCCATACGCATCTACAGAAAATCCTTTTTTAATTTTTTTATTTTTTCTTTTTTTTGGTTTTTTGAGGTAGGGTCTCACTCTGGCTCAGGCTGATCTGGAATTCACTCTGTAGTCTCAGGGTGGCCTCGAACTCTCGACGATCCTCCTACCTCTGCCTCCCGAGTGCTGGGATTAAAGGCGTGCGCCACCACGCCCGGCTAGAAAATCCTTTTTTTAAAACTTTTTATTTTATCTTATTTTTTTTGGAGAGAGACACAGAGACAGAGAGAGAGGGAGGGAGGAAGACAGAGATGGACACCCGAGCAGTGTGTCAGCTGCTGAGAACGAAATCCAGATTTGCGCGCCCCCTTGTGGCCAAGTGCAGCATTGCGCCCTTGCGTCACTTTGCATCTGGCTAAACGTGGGACCTGGAGATTGGAACAGCTGGAGATTGGAACCAGTGTTCTGAGGGTTAGGAGGCAGGTGCCTTAATCCCTAAGCCATCTCTCCAGCCCAAAATTTTATATTTTTATTTGCAAGCAGAGACAGAGAGAGACAGACAGACAGAATCGGCATGCCAAGGCCTCTAATCACTGCAAACAAACCACTTTGTATATCAGCCTTATGTGGGTACTGAGAAATCAAAGTTTGGGTCTGGCTAAACGTGGGACTTAGAGATTGAACGGTATTCTTAGGCTTGGCAGGCAGGCGCCTAAACCGTTAAGCCATCTCTCTAGCCTGTGCCCATTCTTTATCTGCCTCTGCCTCTTTCTCTTTGGACTATGTAGTAAATAAATAAATAAAATATTTTAAAAAAAATATGTGTTTTTTTGGTGTGTGTGTTACGAAAAGATTTAATCTAGGGCCTTACACATACTTGACATATACTTTGTCACTGAGCCATATCCCTGCCTATAAAAAAGAAAAATTGAGCTTGTGATTCTCCTGCCTCAGCCTCCAAGGTATCTGGGATTATAGGTATATGCCACCAGGTTCAGATACAAAAAGGTTTTTTTTGGTGTCTATGTGTTTAGATGTTTGTGTTTATATGTATAGGTCTGTGGAGGTCAGAGGACATCTTTGTGTGTCAGTTCTCACCTTCAACCTTTATGATAGTCTTGTTTGCTCCTAGGAACACTAGTCTTCTCAAGTTTTAAGATTCTCCTGATTTTGCCTGAGATTACACTTACTGAGATTATAGTTGTGTGCATCACTAAGTCTGGATTTTGGGGATCCAAACTCCTGACTCAGGTTTGTACTGCAAGCACTTTTAACCATTGAGCCATCCCCCAAGCCCCCAAAGATGTTCTTTTTTTTTTTTTTTAATCTTGTTTTTTTTTTCAAGGTAGGGTTGCACTATAGCCCAGGCTGACCTGTAATTCACTGTGTAGTCTCAGGGTGGCCTTGAACTCATAGTGATCCTCCTACCTCTGCCTCCTGAGTGCTGGGATTAAAGGCCTGTGCACCATGCCTGGCTTTTTTTTTTAAAGTTTTTTTTTTTTGTTGTTGTTGTTATTGACATCTTCCATAATTATAGATAATAAACCATAAACCATGACAATTCCCTTCCCTACCCCAATTTCCCCTTCACAAATCCACTTTCCGTCATATCCCCTCCCCCTCTCAATCATTCTCTCTTATTTTGATGTCATCATCTTTTCCTCCTATTATACAGGTCTTGTGTAGGTAGTACCAGGCACTTGGAGGTCATGGATATCCAGGCCATTTTGTGTCTGGAAGAGTGCATTTTATCCTTCCTTTAGCTCTTAAATTCTTCCTGCCGCGTCTTCCACAATGGACCCTGAGCCTTGGAAGGTGTGATAGAGTTGTTTCTGTGCTAAGCACTCCTCTGTCAGCACTATGGTGCCTTTTGAGTCATCCCAGAGGTCACTGCCACCTGCAAAGAGAAGCTTCTCTAACCAAAAGTGAGAATAGCAGTAATATATGGGTATGGACATTAAGAAAAGTACTTACCGGGCAGTTTTGTGAGCATAACATATGCATTTAGCCAGACACCAGCAGGTGTTAACACCCCTAGGGCTCATGACTTCCCCTGTCATAGGTTTTCAGTATCAGGCATGTATTCTCTCCCATGGAGTGGGCTTGCAGTCCAATTAGACAGCGGTTGGCTTTCCTCCTAACAGACATGCCACTATTGCACCTGTTGGCTTATTTGGCCTGGCTGGCCCAACTTCAGGCTTGTAGTGTCCACTGTTGTTTATTTCCACTGATGACTTCTCTCTCTCCAATGGAGCCGTATGCAGTGTAGCTTTTTCCAGCTTTCTGTCAGCTGGTCTATTTGGAGGAGGTTTTCAGCTCAGCTCAGCTCCAGCATGACTTCTTTTTTTTAAAAATTAATTATTTATTTTTTAATTTTTTTAACTTTATTTATTTTTGGAGAGAGAGACAGGGAGAGGGAGACAGATAGAGATGGGCACGCCAGCAGTCTCTCAGCTGCTGTGAACGAAATCCAGATGTGTGCACCCCCTTGTGGGCAAGTGCGGCATTGCGCCCTTGCGTCACTTTGCATCTGGCTAAACGTGGGACCTGGAGATTGGAACCGGGTTCTTCGGCTTAGCAGGAGGCGCCTTAACCGCTAAGCCATCTCTCCAGCCCCAGCATGATTTCTTAATGACCTTGCAGCCCAAGCATGTGGAGTCTTAGCAATAAAGGTGTTCTTAATATCTCAAAATAAGTTCCCATCAGTTGTTTGTTTTGAGGTAGGGTTGCACTGTAGTCCAGACTGACCTGGAACTCATTCTGAAGTTGCAGGCTGGCCTCAGACTCATAGCATTCCTCTTACCTCTGCCTGCCAGGTACTGGGATTAAAGGAGTGCACCACTGTGCTCCGCTAGGTTGCCTTTATTTGTTATAATAGCTCTATTGATAAGTTTTTTTTTGGTTTTGGTTTTTTAAGGTACTCTGTAGCCCAGGCTGACCTGGAGTTCACTGTGTAGTCTCAGAGTGGCCTTGAACTCACAGTGATCCTCCTGCCTCTGCCTCCCACGTGAGGTTAAAGGTGCCTGCCACCATGCCTGGCTTGATACTGTTTTTAAAAGCATCTTAAATTTTGTTTATTTATTTGCTTGTGTGGGTACCATGGTATATGTGTGGAGGTCAGAGGACAACTTTAAGATGTTTGTATCTACCTTTTTTGAGACAGGGTCTCTTGCTGCTGCAAACCAATGTCCAGGTAGCAAAAACATTAGACTAGCCTGCCCAGATGCTTCAGATTCTCCAGGTTCCACCTCCCCATGTCATAGATACATTGGGATATTGATGCATTGTGTGCACTGCTTTGCACCAGCTCTTTGTAGGTGATGCATAATTTAACCCTGTCAGCAGGCTTTGCAAGCAAGTCCTTCTAACTGCTGAGCCATTTTCTCAGACCTGTTTTTAGGTTATTTAATATAGGGAATAACTTCAAATTTGTAAAACTATATTTTTATTTATTACTTTTGATTTCTTAATTTTTAAAAATTTTTAAATTTTTATTTATTTTTTGAGAGAGAATATGGGCGTGCCAGGGCCTCTAGCCACTGCAAACACCAACTCCAGATGCGTGCACCACCTTCTGCATCTGGCTTATGTGGGTCCTGGGGAATCGAACCTGGGTCCTTTAGCTTTGCAGGGAAGTTCCTTATCCATTAAGCCATCCCCTCCAGCTTGACTTTTGGGGTTTTTGTTGTTGTTTTCCAGGTAGGGTCTCACTCTGTAGTCCAGGCTGGCCTTGAACTCAGTGGCCATCCTCCTACCTCTGTTTCCCGAGAGCTGGGCTATTTATTTATTTTTAAATTTTGTTTATTATTGACACAGAGACAGTGTGGGGGTGCCAAGGCCTTCTGTTGGTCAAAACAAACTCCCGAAGCATGCACCATTTTGTGTCAGTCTTCACGATGGTACCAGGGAGTCAAACTTAGGCCAGCAGGCTTTCCAAACAAGTGCTGAGCCATCGCCTTAGTACCCCCCCCCCTTTTTTATTGACAACTTTTTTAATTGTAGACAGTATCTCATGGTACTTCCCTCCCTCCCCCCACTTTCCCCTTTGAAACTTCACTCTCCATCATATCTCCTCCCCCTCTCAATCAGTCTCTCTTTTCAGTTTGATGTCATGATCTTTTCCTCCTGTTATGATGGTCTTGTGTAGGTAGTGTCAGGCACTGTGAGGTCATGGAATCCAGGCCATT